>CACRXK020012711.1:0-14795 GCA_902702795.2 Paramuricea clavata
CCCCCGGCATTAATAATGACTGCTCCCTTTGTGGGTTTTTATGTATTTTAACGTGCTATTTGTCAAATTCGCCTATCAAACTCTATCTCAAAAAAATTAACTTCCGCAGCTTCGACCAGATGTCCGTACGTATTTTGTGAGCTACGAATATTAAGTTACGTTTTTGCGTGCTTATCTTAACCTGAATTTTACCCGAAACAACGCCCGCTTTTAGGGGAAATCACCTAAATTTTTTAAACATCGTTCAAAAAGCGTTCAGAAAAGTGGTCTAAATATAGCGATTTATGACGTCAAAATGCTACAGTCAACTGGGGGTCTTACGTCAAAATGCTACAGTCAGCAGGGGGACGAGTTACTAAATTTAGCATTTTTGCTACAGTCAGATGAAGCAAACCAATCACAGTGCTGCAATGCGCTACAGTCTGCTACAGTCAGCTACAGTTGCGCAATTCAATAGGAACTTTAGAGCGATGTTATTTGGCTATATTTGTTTGCGCTTTTACCGAGCCAATTTCTTTCGAAGAAAAACTAAGTAGACTAAAGCGCTATGTGAGGATGCCATCGGGAGCAAAGTTAAGGCCGATCGCCTGAAAGATAGCGAGGTATTTGTGTGTGATTTTTCGAAATTACAATTCGAAACGGTGAAAGAGCGCGCTCGTTCAACAACGTTCTGGGCAGGTAAGCTTATGAATATTAGAATATATTAATAAACAGAATATAAATGTAAACGCTCCGTGCCAGTGTTTGGAAATTGCGCCCGGACATTTCGAAAATATAATAGTAAATATATAGAAACATCAAAATTGCGCGTCCAATATTTCCGCCGCGCGATACAAACTTTGCACACTGATAAATGATAACAACACAAAGCTTCGGATTGAGAGATAGGGTACGTTTTATACTGAATTACCGTAACTCAAAAATACAAGCAAAACCTCGAAATTTGGCTTGTATATTTAAGTGGTTGAATCTCTGTTAATCCGAAGGTTTCTTTCAGTATATAAACGTATCTGTTTGCATTATATATCGTTCTGCCCATTGATTTTATGCATTGATTGTAATTGTGTTTATATATGTTACACATGTGCGGTATGATATTAAATTACATATTAATGTAGGGAGGAATGCTGGTCTTAAACTTTGCATACAGTAATTAAGAATGTAGATCTGGTATGATTTGGTATGTCGTTTAACCATTTTACTGTTATTAAGTATTTTTGTAACTTTTTGTCTAAAATATGTAACTTTTTGTCTAAAATATGGCCTTTAGAGCAGAATTCGATGCTCAGAATGCAGGAAATGGTGTTTCCGGGCTTCAAATTTCAAAAACTTTGAGGCACAAATACAGGCCAATAAGGCACAAACTCAGCCCAATGAGGCAAATTCAGCCCAATAAGGCACAAATTCAGCCCATTGAGGCACAAAGACAGCCCAACGAGGCACAAATACAGCCCGATGAGGCACAAATACAGCCCAGTAAGGCACAAATACAGCCCGATGAGGCAGAAATATAGCCCAATGGGGAAAAATATGAAGTACAGCCCAATGAGGCAAACTATGAAGTATTATCTAATTTACATAAACGAGCATTGTTTCCCTCGCGATTGTTCACTATAAAAGAGTTCGTGGCCCTGATGAATACTTCCACGAGCAACTAAAGACATAATTTATTCTTAACAAACGACTAAACTTACCATAAAAAATCTTTGAAGGCGGATACTATACTGATATTTACTGATAGATGTGTGATCAGCAAAATGGCAACGTGGTCGAATGGCCGTGTGCTGTGACGTGACGTACGATAAATATTTCCGACATGATCGCCCCCTTGACCCCCTCCAATAAGATGAAAATCGAGATTTCACGTCCAATAATTATATCTCGGTCAAAGAAACTGGGCACTACAGTAACACCGTGAAGATTAGTATGCTGCCTTCGGCAGCAATTATTTGTAACTATAGGACGTGTTCTAAAAAGTCTTGTTTTTCTTTTTTTGTAGTTTTCTCCCCTCCGTCATGCCAGGGACAAAAATTGCGGATGAAGATCGGAAGAAAATCGATAAGAAATTCATCTGCACCAGTTGTGACATGCTGTTGTGCACGCCCATGCAAACTCAATGTGGACACTTGATGTGTTCTGATTGCCTGCAAACATTGCTAGAGTATGTTAATACCCTTAATACTCTTCGCTGCAAAAAATGCAACTATTGGCCCTCTGGCAGGAATTGAACCTGTGTCCCTGCATTTCCGGTGCGGCGCTCTAACTAACTGAGCTACAGAGGCAAAACAATCCTGATATTTACCCATATAGCTAACGGTTAGAGCAAAACTGGACTTTGTAGCTCAGGTAACATCTCGTATTTCGTGCACGAATATATTTCTTTTTGATCACCTGACCATGTTGTCAGTGGCGTAACTAGAGCGTTAATGGGTATATATATTCGTGTTCTGCCCGACTAATTTCTTTTGAAATGAACTTGAAAACAAAGAAATTCAAAAGAAATTCGTCGGGCAGAACACGAATATTTGAATATACCCCCCCCCCCGCAATTAACGCTCTAGTTACGCCTCTGCATGTTGTGTGCGAAATATGAGGCCATGTCCGTCACCTAGATTGGTGCATATAATATTCGCTTATATTTTGGCATGGGGGATATTTGGCACGAAAAGAGTTTTAAATACAGTGGGGCTAAGCTATGGAATAGTCTCTCTATCGATACGAAACTGGCAGAATCAATGCACCTGTTCAAAAGCCATTTAAAACTTAACTCTAATACTATATATATTTGAAATAAATTGTAACTCCGTCTAACCATAACATCTGGGGTCACACCAATTTGTAAATAGTCTTCTTTTCCCTTATATCTTTTGTAATTTTTAACATTGTAGACGCCCCCCGTGGAAACCAGCGCACCGTTGACGGGGCTAGTGTCTTTAAATAAAGTTTTAATACAAAATACAATAAACCGGCCTGCCTGGTGCCCCTGTTACTCTGCAGACTCTTATCAAACGAGGTTTGATCGCTTGATCCTGAAGATTGGAAATTGAACAGTGCAATATTATGAAAACTATTTTTATCATTCAGGAGTTCAAACCCAAGATGTCCTGCAGATGGTGCAGTACTCGAAAAAGAACAAGTGAGTGGTTCACATTTACATATTTATATTCAGACACTTTTATTCCAAAAGTGATAGGCATCTGAGACTGAGTCACACAAAAATGTTATTTGATGGCAGCGGGCATAATACTCAAATGTTTGGTTACCGTTATAATGCATGGTATGCTTACATTATCAGAACAGTGCTAATTACAATCGTGGACGTAACGCGTCGTTGATGTACGTTGACAAAACAAACGTCATCACCCTTTCTTCCTTAGTTCAATGTTGTGCACATCCCCGCAATAACTTTTGGTAATTTACCACGACACAAGCTGAACATTCGATTGGGGGAGTGATAGGTTGTTTGGACAAATTACTGGATCTTTGAAACTGATTTCCCATCAATCTCTGCGATCAAGTTATCCGTCGAATTTAATTTTGTGGCAACTGTCGTAAACTTGTGTATTAGATGGATTTGAACTGAGAACAGCAAACTTGTGCAAATTAACGACGTTTTGTCAACACGGACGTCGGATTGCCGAGGGGGGTGGGGACTGGATTAAAAACTGTGTTTGTGTCAGTTTGTGGTAACCTTCAACACATATGACAAAACATAAGAGTTTTAGAGTTTTTTGCTTCCTTACACGAGCGCTATGAGGCAAAATTAGCTATATATATTACCAAATTTTGGGTGACGTTCGTGTTGACAAAAAAATGTCACTTGCATGAGGTGATTGTTCTGGAAATGACAATTTGCTGAAACTTCCCAGGGATGAAGTTTATGATATGCTTATAGTAAGAACGAGAAAAAAATTGGGGTCACCGAACTCGTTTCGAAGATATGACATAAGACGCCACTTGACCCTTTTGTGAGTTACAGGAACAATCGCAACTGCACAACCGTACGTTATTGATTTTTTTTAACAAGACTCCTGATTCCTACTTACCCGTTTGGATGGTGAGGTTTTTCATTTAAATAAAAATGATTGATGATGATGATGACTACTTGGACTCGGGTTAAGATCCATGCCAGTGGTATCTTGAGCAGACCACCCCCACAGGGCCAACACCTTCACACCAATTAACAATTGGTGGAAATATGAAAGAACAGGAGAAAAAAACACACAAAAAAAACAACAAAATCTAACACCACCAATGCGCGGCCAAGCTCTTATTACATACGCGCCCGGCCCTCTTTTCGGTCACATGATGTGCTGACGTAACGAGACTTGGTTCCCTAGCTGTTAACTTGGTTCCCTAGCTTGGTTCCCTAGCTATTAAAACGTAGAGAAGAACAGAAACATAAAACAAAAAATGGGGCCACGGTTTAGTGTTAGTTGCACAAGGAGCCTTCATTCTGTCATGCTCACTATTTATAGTTGTACACAATCACTCGAACCTTGGGTATTTGTCTCAAAAAGTGCGACATAAATTTCTTTCAGGTGTTCCGCGATGTTTTCACTAAACGTGAGCTCAATGCATTATGTTTGCATTGTAGCAACCAAGGCTGTCCTTGGCATGACACTTATGACGCACTGGAGGTGAGTTGGGGTGGTAAGAAAGAGAAATGAGGAACGAAGGTGAAAATAATTTGAGGAGCGTTGATGGTATATGTTAGTGCGCTGTCGCTTGCCTCTGATCTAAGCTTGCCACTGTAGATTATTGATGAAGGACTTACTTAGCAATTTGCAGAGTGCGGCATTGTTCACTCTTCTGTTAACAGCACGAAGGTGACGAGCCCTAGAGACCGTAACCATTTCTTTGTGACTTAGGCACATTCTGCTGTCTGTGAACATGCTTTGATAAACTGTGTCCATTCCCAATGCAAGATGACATTCCAACGCTCTCATTGTGGTGAACATTTGAAAAGTGAATGTGAATATCGGAATGTGAAGTGTGATTTTTGTCGGAACGATGTCACCTTGGCCTCCATGAAGGTAAGTAAAAAAAAAGTAACTTTTGAGAACAGTCAATTGAACAATCCAGCATGTCACGACGACGACGGTCTTATGTAATTAACCTCAAACCTTGTAATTATCCTTGAACCAGTACGGTATGCTCAGTTTTACTCGCTGTTCGTCTAGGAACATATTGGTACGATATGTGAAGATGCACCCGTGACTTGCAGATACTGTTTGAAAGATGTTTTGAGAAAAGACAGTGAAAGACACGAGAGACGCGATTGCAATGAGGCTCCGGCGACTTGTGAGTATCAAGATGTGGGATGCAACCACGATAAGGTAATAGTTACTTGCTGTGTTCTATCGATAATTTTGTTTCAGTTCTTCCTATTGTAACTTTGCACCAATATAGGATGTCCCTTCGCTTCATTAGATCTATCCAGTATAAGATTTTTCTGCGCGTACTGTGATGATAGCAATGGACAGTAAGGCATGAGTAGTACAAATAAATAATATTTACCTACCTACCGCACCAATTTCCTCAGAACTCTTCTTCATTATTCTACTTGAAATGCCCTTACTGGGCCTCTAGCCAGTCTGTGGTTTAAGTAGTTTAAATTTATTTTACGTTTCCTAGGAATAAAACCACAATCTATATTCATACTAGGCTGGATCGATACACCGGATATATCCGATATACCGGTATTTCTTTAGATACCGGTTTGGCGATATTGACAATTTAAAAATACCGATATACCGACATTTCGGTATTTTGCTGCCTAACACCGAAATAAAACGCTATTTCAAGTCAAACTTGCTTATAATCACGTGTAGAAAGCAAAGTTAATACTCGCAGATGCATGTTCTTTTTTCTTGTTTCATGTCATGATTTTGTTCTTACAGTTCTAGCGGCTTTGGTTTAGCAATAGGCTACCAGACGTCTTGTTTATTAAACCGCCTTAATCGGAAATATAAAAATGGCGAAATTTTTAAAGGAAAATTTCGACAAAAAAGAAAACTTTGATTTTGGAAAGTGGAAGTAGTAGCATTTGCGAAGCAGCGAAAATAGGCCGTATTCTGTGGCTAATTATCGTTCAGTCATGGGCGTACCGGGCGGGGGGGCGGGGGGGGGGGGCGGCAGCCCCCCCAGTTTGTTGGGCAGTCGGGCAATATTCGCTGAACAGTCGGGCAATTTTGGTTTATTATAAAATAAATGGGACAAATTCTGTAGATTTTGTGGTCAATTTGGTGATGTTTCGAAAATTTTTGTTAGGTTCCGAAAAATTTTGGTATGTCCTGAAAAATTTTTTGACCCCTAAAATGGTACACTGACCGAAATTTTTTTGGCAAAATCCGGAAAAGTCGGGCAAATTTCTTTCCGCCCCCCTAAATTTTTCCTTCCGGTACGTCCATGCGTTCAGTTCCGCTGCCCCTATTCGGGACCTACTTTTAGTTTACATAAATCTATAGTTTTTGATACGCTGAGTATGAATTCACTTGTTGTCACTCGCACAGACCCGCAGTTTTTTTTGTATTGTACGATCAAGCATCAACATTTTTTATAAAAATTTTCGCCATTTTGTTCAGGAAACTTCATGTTATATACAGTTATTGTACTAGTCCAAATCTCTTAGCAGGGGGGTTGCACGCGGTATTACGCAGTTTGTTATCATTCCTCTGAGAAAAATATACAGAAATAAAATAAAAATATAGATATTTTTCCACAATATAAATGCAAAAGGTACTGCTACATGTTTATAAATACTTAGGAATTAATCTATTATTCTTTATTGCATCAACTTTTGGGTTTTTTGGCTCTTCATGATGTGAAATTGCAAAGACTGTCACTATATCCATAAAGACTCTCACTTGTCATTGGTAAAGTTGTTTATTTTATTTATTACTGAAATTATGTACATAATTTTGGCCTTGCAATGTGAATAGGCAATTTTTGTCAACAATAAATAAGGAGCACAATATATTTGTTTAATAAATGTTAGACCTATTTGTAGACCATTGCCCATTAATTTTATAGCCTAGTAGCAGTTTACCTCAATTAAAATAACTCATCTATTTAATAAATCTGCACATAATTAGTTCCATTTTTTGTTTTATAATAACATTTTTGCTATTATGGGACATTGAGCTTTATAAATAAAAACTTTTGGAAGATGGCTTTCACTACGACAGACAGCCTACTTTTGGTCTGTTTATATGGGGTTAACCCATAGACAATGATTTCGCCAAATGGGATAAAACCGTCACTGAAAAAGCTCATTTGAAATTCTGTAAACTATACTTGGGTGTCAACAGAAAAGCCAGTAACCTTGCCAGTAGAGGGGAACTGGGCAGATACCCATTACAAATTTCAATACTTAAAAGGATACTTAGGTATATTAAAAACATATGCCAACTCCCAGATTCATGTATCGCGAAACAAGTTTTCCATTATTCGAAAGAGCTATACATGAACAATAATGAATCTTTTTACTTCAATGTTATAAAAGTTTTGAAAAGATATCTTCCTGAACTAGACGATACAATGGATCTAGAAACATTTACTAAAGACACGATTATAGACTCTTTCATAAAAAAAGCGTCAAAGACAACTATGTTTCATTCTGGAATGATCAAGTAAGAAATTCCAGAAAACTATCATTTTACTATACATTTAAAAAGAAATACAAAATGGAAGAATATCTTAACACAATAAAAGACCCATCCCAAAGAAGAATGTTTGCAAAATTCCGAATAAGTAATCACAAACTACTTATAGAGTACGGCCGTTATCAAAATATACCCCGTGAAGAAAGATATTGTAAATTATGCGGCACACAGAAAGTCGAAGACGAATTTCACTTTGCCTTCGAATGTCAAAATTATGAAAACATTAGGAATGATTCCAGCAATATACTGAAAAACATTTTTCAAATGACTCTTGTAACAGAGTCAAAGCAAAACTTATTGAGTCATGTTATTTCAAGTACTGATTCAGTTTTAATCGATCTATTTTCAAAATTCATTGCAAAATGTTTTAACATTAGAGACAAAAGCCTTCAAACAAGAGATACTAACTAAATTACTAAATTTTCCTATATTTCTATTATATATTATCTATTATATATATTTCTTTATCCACTTAATGTTGTAACTACAGTAAAATTAGTTGTTATTTACTATAACTTTTTTATATATATATACGCTTAGCAATACCTGTAACTAGGTCATGCAAATAAAAGCTTTAATAATAATAATAACCCAACCTAGATTAGCTATATTTCTTTAATTACTTTATTGAACACCGCGGAAAAACGTCTGCGCATGCACCAAATTATGAAAATATGGCGGGGAATTTGAATATCAATTTCTAAAACAAAAACATTGACATTAATTGGTCAAAAATTAGTAAAACAAACGAGAAAATATAGCAAATGGGTAGACTAGACATTAATTGAAAGCGTTCCGGCATTTAAAGTGTGGAATGAAATATAATTCATGTAAAAAATTGTTGATTTTAACGGACACGACTTCGAAAATTTTTGCAAAATTATTCAAAACAAAAATTCAAACTAAAAAGTTAAGAAAACTCTCGAAAAGTTAAGCTTCTTAACCCACTCAAATTGTAGAATAAATCCTAAAGTAACAAGCCTTAGATCTTGGATATAACAGCTGAGCATTAAATAATTAATACATAATTCACATCAATCTATTGATATAAATAACATTTCTTTATTTTCTTGGGGGGGTGTTTATATGGAGGAGAGCCAGCCCAGATACCTGAGCTAGCTTGCTTTGCCGAGATCTAACATCGCTATGTGATTTATACTAACATTTATCTTGTGGTTAAATGGGAACCGATCTGGTCTGCCTAGGTGAGATCTTGAAAAATAAAAATATATGTTTACTTATATTATACTATTTATAGTGGTAAGACCAGTAATTTGTTTTGGCAAGACAGCCCACCTCAAAAGTCTCATGTAAACATGGGATAAAATCAGCTGAGCAAAGAGAGCTAGCTTGGCCATGGGTACCTGCATGGGCTGGCTCACCTCCATATAAACACCCCATTAGAAGATTTCAAAGTTAAAATTTCTTTTGAAATCTCTCTGAGGGATAAAACCTTCAAAACTTTATTGTTGACAACATTTTCATGTAGACAGTATCCACGAAAATTGCCTTTTCATATTGTAAGGCCAAAATTATGTACATAATTTCAGTAATAAGTAAAATAAACAACTTTACCAATGACAAAAGTGAGTCTTTGTGGATATAGTGACAGTCTTTGCAATTTCACATCATGATGAGCCAAAAACCCCAAAAGTTGATGCAATAAAGAATAATAGATTAATTCCTAAGTATTTATAAACATGTAGCAGTACCTTTTGCATTTATATTGTGGAAAAATATCTATATTTTTATTTTATTTCTGTATATTTTTCTCAGAGGAATGATAACAAACTGCGTAATACCGCGTGCAATCCCCCTGCTAAGAGACTTGGACTAGCACAATAACTGTATATAACATGAAGCTTCCTGAACAAAATGGCGGAAATTTTATTAAAAAATGTTGATGTTTGATCGTAAAATACAAAAAAACTGCGGGTCTGTGCGAGTGACAACAAGTGAATTCGTACTCAGCGTATCAAAAACTATAGATTCATGTAAACTAAAAGTAGGTCCCGAATGGGGGCAACGAAATTTGTTTTCTAAGCGACTTTTGGGGTCACAGAATACGGCCTAAAACCTTTTCTGGCTTTTCAAGTTGTTGTTTTTTATCGGGCAGTATAAGAAGGTATTAACTTTTGGTTGTTTTTAATCCTATTTAACTGACATGCTAACTTGTTTATGTGTTAGTTTTAAATATGCAACGTTTTTTATGTTTATATAAACTATTAGCAGCTTACTGAAACACTATCTGAATTTATATACAAAACGAATATTTTTCTGAATGATTCAACACTTCGACGCCCTACTAATAATTGCCGCTTAGCGCTGTTAATTGTTAATAACATAGCTTGATAATGCGAATATTGTGACATTTGCAATGTGCCACATTAATATTTTGTCAAAAGTTTATTTTTCTTGACGGTCAGCACTTCAGTTTGGTTTTAAAAAAAAACACGTTAAAAATACCGGATTACCGGTATTTACCGGTATTCTGATGGCGGTATATCGGTATTCGGTATTTGCGATATCGATCCAGCCTAATTCATACTTGTGGTTGTGTTGTTTTGGTTTGTAAAAAGTTAAAAAATGCATTACAAAGTCTTGAATTTTTCACTTCACAATTTTGATAATAATCCCTCTCAGAAAACATGGAAAATTATCTTCTGAGGCTCCGAAGGAGGGGGGGGGGGGCATCCCCAGTCCCCTTCCCTTAGATGAGCGCACCAATAACAATTTGCTTACGACGGCACTGCTTACTGGAACTGAAGGGGAACAGTTTAGAACTATCAAGTTTTAATGAGGTTGGGAGTTATAAGTATTGAGAAATTGTTTGATTTGTTCATGCATTTGATAGTTAAGCGGATTAAGTTTTAATAAAATATACTTGGAAAGGATACTGTACACACGTAAAAACGCACACGTTCTTGCAGTTCTGCAAACAAAATGCTGGAAATCTGTTCACAAGTTGTCGACAAGTTGTGTTCGAACCCCTTGTTCCCAGTTGTTGTGACAAGTTTGGAACAAGCTGTTAACAACTGGTAACAAGCTAGCTTGATGGCATTATTAGACTTGTTACAAGGTTCGTGTTTCGCTCGCTACTCTGGTTTAAATCAATGATTACAATGCCCAGTCGAATTGTAATCAAGGTTGTTACAACTTACAAGGTTGTTCTAACAAATCTGATACAGTCATGATATAAGAAGAATGTTACAAGGTTGGCAATATTGTTATTCATGGCTGTATTGGACCTGTTGGAACAACCTTGCAACAAACAAATCCAACAATATCAACGAGTAATTAGGTGAAGTATGTGAACTTTATTTAGCCACGGTAGACTCATCGGGATTTAAATAAACTGGTCAAGGAACATTACAAATTACAAATAACAAGATATACAAATACATTATACCTGTTTTCCATGAGCGCCGTGCATTATTAAAATAATGTAGATAGAAGCAAAAATATTAAAATTATCGAATAAAGTTGCTAACATCAGCCTTGAATTTACGAAAAGAGCTAGCCTGCCGTAATTCTGTAGGAGGAGATTTCCACAGTACGGCACCACTGTAACTGAAACTATTTTTCAAACAGTTGTACGCGGTTGTGGTATCGCTAGTTAATTGCCAGTGGTGTCTCTCAACGTATAATTTGTAACGTTACTGCGATCAACAAACATTTCGGAGAGGTAATCTGGTGCAAGGCTGTTCACAGATTTATACACCATAGTAGCCTTGGCAATCTTACGCTGAGATGCAATATTTTTCCAACCAAGTATTTCAAACAGGTGATCGGCATTTGTATCATAACTGGATGACGTCAGTACTCTTTTGTGCAGTTTTGTAGTTTATCCGCACGAGTACAACCGCAGCTATCCCAGATAGTCGGGCAGTAGTCGAAATATGGCTGGACTAGACAATTGTAAATGAGTTGCATTGTGGAAAGAGAAACAAAAGGTCTTATGCGCTTTAAAGCACCTATGTCACAAGCAACTTTTTTACACAATTTTCAATGTGAACATTCCAGAACAACTAGTTCTCATCGATATGTGTGCCCAGTGACTTTGTATGAGAGACTTGCCTAACTGGAACGTTATTAATTGCTAAAGAAGGAGTTGCGTGAAAAGTATTCATTCCTTGGTGAGAGCCAATTAACATGAATTCAGTTTTAGTTTGGTTTAAAGTAAGCCTATTTGCTGATAACCATTCACTGACATTGGGAAGATCTTCATTAAAGTTATGATTGATATCGCAAATATTATTACTTGCACATGTCAAATTAGTGTCATCAACAAACATTCATGCACGGGATTGTATAAGACAATTAAGCCCTGTTTAAACGGATCCAACATTGTTGGGCCAACATCATCCAACATTGTTGAAATAATGGCCCAAACGGCTTCTTTTTCAAATATTGTTGTCAAGACTAAGTTTAGAGTTTGAGTAAAGCTTATCTAACCAAAAAGATTGGAAAGAGAAGCAGTCATATCTATTATAGTAACATTGTTGGATGTTGTTGGTCCAACAATGTTGGATCCGTTTAAACAGGCCTTTAGGCAGATCATTAATATAGATTAAAAATAGAAGTGGGCCTAATTAATATAGTTCCCTGGGGAACTCCACATCGAAGAAGACGACTATTCGAAGAATGACCATTAACAAAACACATTTGTTGACGTTCACTAAGATAAGATCCAAACCAATTTCCAGCTACTCCACTGATGCGATACGCATTAAGCTTACCTAACTAGAAATACATGCATGCAATAACCCCTCGCCTGTTTTCAAAAGATGTATACTCAGTGCCGTTGCTAGCACTTCGTCTCAGGGGGTGTGTGAGGTTAGATAGAGGGGGGGGGGGTGGTTACCAAAATGTTTCCAGATGTACAAAAAATTTTCAGGACATATAATAATTTTTCCGAAAATACAGTTGTTTTCCAAATTCACTTTCTCATGTCCTGAGAATTACCTGAATTCCCCTGAAAATCTTCTGCAAATCTACTTAAATTTACCTAAAAGTGCACTGGAAATCTACCTGAAATTCCTCATGAGCAATTATCAGGGGTGTTGCACCCCCCCCCCCCACCAGTGAGTTTCACGCATTCACGCAAACACTCTCTGATTTATTGTTCGTGTATTTCATCTCCCAAAATTTTGTGCATCATACTATAGAGCATTTTGCTGTTGTCATGGTCTAGCGTGGTTCAAATTTATGAATTTTTATCATATAAAGTATAGTGTTTTATGTACTATTTAAAACACGAGTAGGAGTGCAGCCGAGCGTTATATATCTGATAAAACACGACAACGAGTGTTTTGAATAGCTTAAAATACGACTACAAAAGACTACTAATTAGGATGAACCATAGTATAATCATGCTAATTAAGATGAACAATTATATAATGCCACATGTGTTTTATCAGATATAAAGTCACTCCACGTGACATATTATGGCTGACATGTTTGCCACAAGGTTTATGAATTATTAATGAGTATTTTAAAGAGATTTCGAGCACTGATAAAAATGATAATCTCACATGTGAAATTATTCATGATAATCTCACATGTGAAAATTATCGCCTTTTCAATTATCGCTTTTCTGTAAAAATTATCGCTTTTCAAAGACTGTCCTTTATATAATAAACAGAAAAATACATGGGTGGTTGGAAATACCAGATTTATTTTTCGTGTTGAACATGACATCTCACTCGTTCGATGCGCTCACTTGTTCGCTCCGCACTCATGTTCAACACTCGAAATAAATCTGGTATTTCGTGCACCCATGTATTATTCTCTATTTAAACTACAACTTGACTGGTTTAAATTATTATCAAGTTATCAGTGATAGTAAAAGTTGCAGATAGAAGTGTTTTGTTTTATATTATTATCAAGTTATCAGTGATCGCAAAACCTCCAAATCCTTAATTTCAAATGTTAGAATGTTAGGGTTTGTAATCCAAGTGAGAATTATATACATTTTAAGACCTAACCAGGAACGACTGCGAAAAATGCAGCACAAGGTCCTCTGGTAGGAATTGAACCTACGGCCCTGCGATTCCGGTGCAGCGCTCTAACCAACTGAGCTACAGAGGCCAGCTGTTGAGCTTTAACCGTAAGTTCATGTATATTTAGGTAATCGGGTGTGCGGGTTATGATAAGGTGGACTTCAATAATTTGGATTCTTGCACTTCACTTGGTGGACTTAGTATTAGAATGTTAGGGTTTGTAATCCAAGTGAGAATATATACCTTTTAAGAGCTAACCAGGAACGACTGCGAAAAATGCAGCACAAGGTCCTCTGGTAGGAACTGAACCTACGGCCCTGCGATTCCGGTGCAGCGCTCTAACCAACTGAGCTACAGAGGCCAGCTGTTGAGCTTTAACTGTAAGTTCATGTATATTTAGGTAATCGGGTGTGCGGGTTGTGATAGGGTGGACTTCAATAATTTGGATTCTTGCACTTCACTTGTTGGAATTAATATTAGAATGTTAGGGTTTGTAATCCAAGTGAGAATATATACATTTTAAGACCTAACCAGGAACGACTGCGAAAATGCAGCACAAGGTCCTCTGGTAGGAATTGAACCTACGGCCCTGCGATTCCGGTGCAGCGCTCTAATCAACTGAGCTACAGAGGCCAGCTGTTGAGCTTTAACCGTAGGTTCATGTATATTTATGTAATCGGGTGTGCGGGTTGTGATAAGGTGGACTTCAATAATTTGGATTCTTGTACTTCACTTGTTGGAATTAATATTAGAATTTTAGGGTTTGTAATCCAAGTGAGAATATATACATTTTAAGACCTAACCAGGAACGACTGCGAAAAATGCAGCACAAGGTCCTCTGGTAGGAATTGAACCTACAGCCCTACGATTCCGGTGCAGCGCTCTAACCAACTGAGCTACAGAGGCCAGCTGTTGAGCTTTAACCGTAAGTTCATGTATATTTAAGTAATCGGGTGTGCTGGTTATGATAAGGTGGACTTCAATAATTTGGATTCTTGCACTTCACTTGGTGGACTTAATATTATTTAGAATGTTAGGGTTTGTAATCCAAGTGAGAATATATACATTTTAAGACCTAACCAGGATCGACTGCGAAAAATGCAGCACAAGGTCCTCTGGTAGGAAT
>CACRXK020012712.1:0-14794 GCA_902702795.2 Paramuricea clavata
ACGCTGAGGACAAGGTACCTCACGCAGAGGACAAGGTTGCTCACGCTGAGGACAAGGTACCTCACAGTGAGGACAAGGTTCCTCACGCTGAGGACAAGGTTCCTCACGCTGAGGACAAGGTTCCTCACGCTGAGGGCAAGGATCCTGACGGTGAGGACAAGGTTCCTGATGGTGAGCACAAGGTTCCTGACGGTGAGGACAAGGTTCCTGACGATGAGGACAAGGTTCCTGACGGTGAGGACAAGGTTCCTCACGCTGAGGACAAGGTTCCTCACGCTGAGGACCAGGTTCCTGACGGTGAGGACAAGGTTCCTGACGGTGAGGACAAGGTTCCTGACGCTGAGGACAAGGTTCCTGACGCTGAGGACAAGGTTCCTGACGCTGAGGACAAGGTTCCTGACGCTGAGGACAAGGTTCCTGACGCTGAGGACACGCGCGGAGGTCGTCGTACATGCTCGCCACTCAAACTTGTAAGTTATGATGTAGTTTTTAACTGGTAGGTAGAGAAGTGAGAAAACTTAAAGCGTAGATACTGTACCATGCATTAAACATACTCTTAATAAACCTATTATTATTATAATTTTTTATTAGAATCTCGTTTTCCTTGAAATTGCTTTTTTAATACACGTGAATCGTGAAACGGCTTTTTTTTCGTTGTGAAACGTGATCCATACCCCACCTTTTCCACCCTCCATATAACTCCTTAATTTTTTGGCATGTGTAGGGAATTGTTATATTTTGAAAGTGGCAAAAATTAAATATAAAATGAAGGCTAATCTTAAAGATGTTTAGCTAATTTTTGCCCTATTTTAAGAGTTTTGAAAAACTAGTCAAAATTAGCAGTAACGTACAGGCTATAACTCCTTAATTAAACTCTTGGTTGTTTTTTACCCTTATGCTATGACCGTTTTCTGGCAACTTTTTCATATTTCGAAACAGTGGTCAAAATAACCAAAAGTAAAAACGATTAACCACCTTTTCACATTTTAAAAATGGAGTAAAAACGGGTAACGCTTTAATAAGCTTTTTGAAGGAAACGTTAGGTTGTTTCTCCATTACTTTTTTCCATTTCCGCCACTTTTTTTCATTTTTGGTAAATGGCTAAAAGGTAAAGCTAATAGCTAAAACCCCTTAACTTGCAGACCGTTTTAGGCAAATTTTTAGATTTAGAAAAAAAACATTAACTAAAAAGTAAAGAGTAATTACCCCTTACTGTTTTGGCCACTTTTAACTATTTTGAAAACCGTCAAAAATAGCTAGTAATTAGGGCCAACCCGTTATAGTTTGGGCATTTATTTGGCAATTTTGCTTAATTTTAAAAAATGTGGTCAAAATGACCAAGAGTGAAGCTAATCCTTCAACCTTTTGTGGTCAAAACTAGCGTTTTTCAAAGGCTAACACTTTTATAACTTTTCTCTACAGAAAGTGAAAGTGAATCCTCAACTGACTTTTAAAAATCGCCATTAAAGTGCCAGAAGTGAAGGCTGAAACCAAATATATTTTTTTTCACATAATTTAGCATGGCACGATTAGGTAGAAAATACTATTCGAAATAATCACCAATAGACACGGTAGTCTAGCGGACCGTTCATGGCGTCGCATGGATGGAAGGAATGGATCTATCCCATCTGACGATAGAGTTTAGTTTTTGACAGGCTATGTGAGGTTGTTAACTATTTTAAATGATCCAGTGGAAGGTTGAACAAAACAGAAAATATATCTTTTCCACGCAACGGGCACGAATAGCTCATTATTTCATTTATTTTATAAAAGGTCACTAGACTGGTTTAGTCTTCACTATTTCTAGTGACCTGTGCCATAATGTTTATATATTTAAAAAAAATCATGTAATGTTATTTTACTTGGTGGTGCGAAACAAATTTGTTTGTTTGTTTGTTTGGATAATCGGCGAACTTTTTGCCATTTTTCTGCTCTTAGAAAAGTGGTTTAAATAAGGCAAAGGTAATGGATAAGCCCTTACATTTTAGGACGCGAAGCGTTTATCCTTATGTCCATTAGGAGGTGAAGGCTATATAGCATGTTGTGTTTTTAAACGTCATTTTAGTATTTGATTGCCTAATTATTAATTCCACCCGAGAGTAAAACGTTAAAGAAACCAAAAACTGCAGGAGCAAAACCAACAGCCAAGACAGTGTACTGGACTCAACACAATGTCGTATGCTTGGAAACTATGGTTCGCTCCCTACTAAGCTCAAATTCCTTTTAGTGTTTAACTGCCCTATCATAAATTTCACCTCAGAGAATAAAGGTTAAATGAAATCAAAAGTTACGCCTCTGCTGAACGGCAAATTCATTTTAGTGCTTGACTAAATTCATTTTAGTGTTTGACTAATTCCACCTCAGAGAGTAAAGGGTTAAATAAAATCAAAATTATCAGCTAACAAGCAACAGCCACGATGGTGTAGTGGTCACAGCCTAGTGTCGCATGTGGGTGATGTCAGGTTCGTTTCCTGCCTTGACAAGGACCTTTTGGTCTTTGTCAGGGGTACCTATTAATTATGGGTAGAGAAAAAGGATTAGCTATGATAGAAAACATTAAGCTTTCATCGTTAGACCTAGTAGTCTAGTGGTACCACTCAAAGCCTTCGGGTGCTACGGTGGAAGGATCGAGCCCGGTTAAGGCCGGCTGAGACTTCGTGCTCAGGTGATCGATCTGACCGGCCCTATGCGGAGTGAAAAGAAAATCGGGGGTTCTGTTTCCCCGAAAAAAATGAGAAAAAAACCCGAAGTGTCTTGCTCTAAGAGCAAAGCAAAAAGACTTAGTATATTTTTCTGCCCCTCCCGGCCCCCCTCCCCCGGGGGCCTCCCACCACCCTCTTGCTGCCTTCCCACCGCAACGCTGTCATATTCTAAGTCTACCGCGCATGCGCCAACCATGGTAACCACTAAAGATTGATTTCATTGCTAGTATCTTCTCCAAACATTTGCCCGGCCGCCATTTTCTTTTACATTCTTCTTTCGTCCACCATTTTTTTCTTCTTGATTCATTCATTCGTCCTCGAACCGATCCTGATACACGACATTGGCTTTTACAGTCCGATATCGTTACCACTAGACCACTTGCTCGTTGTTGGAAGCCTACCGCAACTTATTCACCTTATCCTTTTTTCTCCAGCTTGTGTGATTAATATACTACACATTTCAAGTCACAAAATGGCTTTTCTAGGACTTGAACCACACCTGGTAAATGGCACAGACTGTTGTCTTTACCACTAGACCACTTGCTCGTTGTTGGAAGTTTATCGCAACTTATTCACCTTAATCTTTTTTCTCTAGCTTGTATAATTAATATACGACACATTTCAAATCACAAAATGACTTCTGTACTTCAGTTGAACTTGAACCACAATGGTACATTACACAACCTGTTGCCTTTACCACTAGACCACTTGCTGGTTGTTGGAAGCCTATCGCAACTTGAATATCTTAACCTTTTTCTCTCGCTTGTATAATTAAAACTCAAATATTTTTTAATCACAAAACGGCTTCTGTAGGGGTTGAACCACACCTAGTAAATGACACAAGCCTGTTGTCGTTACCACTAGACCACTTGCTCGTTGTTGGAAGACAAGCGCAACTTATTCACCTCTTTTTTTGTCTTGCTTGGTTTCTCTAACAATTTTTGAATAACAAAACGGCTTCTGTAGGACTTGAACCACACTTGGTAAATGGCACAAGCCCATTGTCTTTACCACTAGACCACTTGCTCGTTGTTGGAAGTTTATCGCAACTTATTCACCTTAATCTTTTTTCTCTAGCTTGTATAATTAATATACGACACATTTCAAGTCACAAAATGACTTCTGTACTTCAGTTGGACTTGAACCACAATGGTACATTACACAACCTGTTGCCTTTACCACTAGACCACTTACTCGTTGTGGGAAACCTACCGCAACTTAACCTTTTTCTCTCGCTTGTATAATTAAAACTCAAATATTTTTAATCACAAAACGGCTTCTGTAGGGCTTGAACTACACCTGGTAAATGACACAAGCCTGTTGTCTTCACCACTAGACCACTTGCTCGTTGTTGGAAGACAAGCGCAACTTATTCACCTCTTTTTTTCCGTCTAGCTTGCCTTCTCTAACAACTTTTGAATAACAAAACGCCTTATGTAGGACTTGAACCACACTTGGTAAATGGCACAAGCCTGTTGTCTTCACCACTAGACCACTTGCTCGTTGTTGGAAGACAAGCGCAACTTATTCACCTCTTTTCTTCTCTAGCTTGCCTTCTCTAACAACTTTTGAATAACAAAACGCCTTATGTAGGACTTGAACTACACTTGGTATATGACACAAGCCTGTTGTCTTCACCACTAGACCACTTGCTCGTTGTTGGAAAACAAGCGTAACTTATTCACCTCTTTTTTTTCTCTAGCTTGCTTTCTCTAACAATTTTTGAATAACAAAACGGCTTATGTAGGACTTGAACCACAATGGTACATTACACAACTTGTAGTCTTTACCACAACACCAAGAGCTCGTTGTTGGAAACCTATCGCAACTTATTCACCTTATTTTTTTTCTCTAGCTTGTATAATTAATGTTCAAACTTTTCAAGTCACAAACGCCGGGATTATATAATCTAGCTCTCATGAATTTATGATTGCCTAAATATTAAGCAACTACAATCTCCTTCTCTCGTCTGGATAAACGCTATACCGTCTCCAGACGGGAAAGGGGCTTACCAGTCAATACCTCAGGCCCGTCAAAAATATATCATCCGACGCCTAAGAGTTAGCTGGATCAACAGCCAAAATTCTTACATTCGTGTACTCAGCGAATTTATACAAAAACATTTGCTTTCTCACTTGTGGGACGTTGAATGATAAAATGCGCATGCTCATTCGCATTAAAGCATTTGAAGTGCGCATGCTCAACCAGTCGCACAAATGCTGTTTGGGGGAACAAAACCTCGCCAATCGTGCTATAAGTCGGCGAAGCAGCTCGAACGTCGGCTCTAAGCCAGATAAATCTGTCGGGGCCTTCGGCTTTCGAGATTTATCTGCCTTGAAGCCTCTGTTGCCGGTCTTGAACCTGACTTATTCAAAATTCAACCATTTTCGAATTACAAAATGACGTCTATAAGACTGTTAAGTCTCAAATTCTTATCGATACCACACTCAGAAATACCTGCGATTTTCATACATGACCAAAAACGGCCTGTTTATCACTTGAATATAGCCTATATAGACCATAGATTTTGAGTATGAATTTTGTAGAATGTAGCAAATTCATGCTTCTGTTTTACGGGGCTTGAAACGCAATAGAATGCGCGCCTGGCCTAGACTCAAATCTGCATGCATCTTGTTTATAACAATATAACTCTCAAATCCTTTCAATAACTCGCTTGAAAAAACTGCGAGTAAGACTTGAGTAAGACAGCGACAGAAAGCCTATAGACCATATATAGACTTCAAATATAAAATTTGTAGAGTGGCATAAATTCTTGATTTGGCTCTACAGCACTTGAAACGCTACAGAACGAGCGCCTATAACTCGAACCTGCATCCTAACTAATGTTAAGTCTCAAATTCTTTTCGATAACTCGCTTGGAAAGACCAACTTGAGTAAGGCGGCGACAGAAAGCCTATAGACCATAGATTTCAAATATGAAATTTGTAGAGTGGCGTAAGTTCTTCTTTCTGCTCTACAGGACTTGAAACGAAATAGAACGGGGGCCTATAACTCGAACCTGCATCTTAATTAATGTTAAGTCTCAAAGTCTTTTCAATAACTCGCTTGGAAAGACATGCGATTCTTATGTCCAGAAACGGCGAGTTTATACTTGAGTAAGGCAGGAACAGAAAGACTAGAGACCATAGATTTCAAGTATGAAATTTGTAGAGCGGTGCATGTTCTTGGTTGTGCTCTATAGGACTTGAAACGCAATAGAACGGGCGCCTATAACTCGACCCTGCATCAGTCATTTTCGAATAAAAATTACTTCTGTAAGACTTGAACAACGATGGTATAGTACACAGACAGTTGACTTTACCACTAGACCACTTGCTCGTTGTTGGGAGCCTACCGCAGCTTATTCACCTTATCTTTTATCTAGCTTGTACAATTAAAATTCAACCTTTTTTTGAATCACAAAATGATTACAGTAAGGCTTGAACCACAATGGTACATGACACAGCCGGTTGTCTTTACCACTAGACCACTTGCTCGTTGTTGGAAGCCTACCACAGTCAGCTTATTCACCTTATTTTTTCTTTAGCTTGTATAATTAAAATTCAATCTTTTTTTAATCACAAAATGACTTCTGTAGGACTTGAAACATGATGGTACATTATACAGCCTGTTATCTTTACCACTAGACCACTTGCTCCCTGTTGGAAGCCTACCACAGTTTATTCACCTTATTTTTTCTTTAGCTTGTATAATTAAAATTCAACATTTTTTTGAATAACGAAATGACTTTTGCAGGATTTGAACCACAATGGTACATTACACAGCCTGTTATCTTTACCATTAGACCACTTGCTCGTCATTGGAAGCCTACCACAGCTTATTCGCCTTATTTTTTCTCTAGCTTGTACAATTAAAATTCAATCTTTTTTTAATCACAAAATGACTTCTGTAGGACTTGAAACACGATGGTACATTATACAGCCTGTTATCTTTACCACTAGGCCACTTGCTCCCTGTTGGAAACCTACCACAGTTTATTCACCTTATTTTTTCTTTAGCTTGTATAATTAAAATTCAACAGTTTTTTGAATCACGAAATGACTTTTGCAGGATTTGAACCACAATGGTACATTACACAGCCTGTTATCATTACCATTAGACCACTTGCTCGTCATTGGAAGCCTACCACAGCTTATTCGCCTTATTTTTTCTCTAGCTTGTACAATTAAAATTCAACTTTTTTTTTAATCACAAAATGACATCTGTAAGACTTGAACCACGATGGTACATTATACAGCCTGTTATCTTTACCACTAGACCACTTGCGGGTTGTGGAAGGCATAACGCAACTTATTCACCTTATTTTTTCTCTAGCTTGTATAATTAAAATTCAACAATTTTAGAATCATAAAATCACTTCCTTAGGACTTGAACGAAAATGGTACATTACATAGCCTGTTGTCTTTACCACTAGACCACTTGCTCGTCATCGGAAGCCTATACCACAGCTTATTCACCTTATTTTTTCTCTAGCTTGTATATAATTAAAACTCAACCGTTTTTTTGAAACACAAAATGATTTCTGTAGGGCTTGAACCACGATGGTACATTACACAGCCTGTTATCTTTACCACTAGACCACTTGCGAGTTGTTTGAGGCATACCGCAACTTATTCACCTTAACATAACTTCGGTAGGACTTGAACCACAATCGTATAATAAACAGCCTGCAGACTTTACCACTAGACCACTTACACGTTGTTAAACACCAACAAAAACTTATTCACATTAATTTTTATTCTAGCCTCTATAAGTAATAAACAACACTTTTCAAATCTATAAACGACTATTACAGGACTCGAACCAAATCTCTTGCCCACTAGAACAACTTGTTCGTTGTTGTAAGACTACCGTAACTTTTTTCATTTTATTTTTTTTATTCTTATAGACTGCATGCACCTTAAGCTCTATTTAGTTCCACCCGAGAAATCACAAGACAAAGAAAAATTCCGCCTAGTGGAAAACCGGCTTAACTACAAAAGAGAAGTACAGCAAAGTTGACATACCTGGCACAAGTGCAACTTTTAAATTCCCCAGTTGGCCGCTCTCAATGGCAAATTTCAACGTATCATACAATTCTTGAGGGAAAATGCCCTTTGTTGTCAAAATTAGATCAACAATGACACTGCCTGGCCTGTAAAACAAAAGGAAAAATAAACATAGTTAGCAAGCGCCAGCACGACGAAACCTTAACAAAATGCATGAGCGTGCTTATGAGACACCAAAACAGGGGATTCTCATAAGCACGCTCATATATGAACCAAAATACAGTATGCTCATAAGGCTAATTTCCACTCAGGAAAACTATCCGTGGATTGGAACGGACAAGAAAATTTTTCTTTTTCTTGTGAGCTCTGGGTTGGAGCTAATGACTTTAACACCAAAAAATTTTCTTGTCCGTTCCAATCCACGGATAATTTTCCACATGCATACCAAGATCTAGAATCCTCATGAGATTGCTCATGCATATAACTATAACCGGATTTTGGTTCATATTTGAGCTATAAGCTATTGGACTATATTGAGCTATATTGTTTTTGTCTGCACGGAGTTAACACGAAATTGCAAGGAGTGCGCCGAAATGTCATATTTTGACATCGATTTAAAGAATAACACTATGGTTCAAATTAAGCAAAGGTCTTCTATTTTGTGGCTTTGAAGTTAGCCGGGCTTCCTTGCCATCATATTTTTACAGACTATGAACGGGGAAAGCGACCACAATGGAAAACAACGTTGTTAACGTTTTACCTGAATCCCGACACCTCGACATTGATCAGCGAAGATGCATCTGATACTAACTGATTGATCTGTAACGGGAAACATAGAAGAAATGAAGACACAATATTAATGGTGCATCTGATACTAACTGATTGATCTGTAACGGAAACATAGAAGAAATGAAGGCACATGTTAATGATAACGGATTTCTCCCGTATACAACAATATTTTCTATATTAGAAACGCATCTTGTTTGTAACATGCAGGATCATAAAAAAATGGTTAACAAAATTATAAAAAATCGGGATTACGCATGACGTTTTCATAAGGTTTTCAGCGTGCTAATGCCGTCTCATGAATTTGAAAGATGTCATTGCACTACACTTGGTTGAATTACATGAATGCTGTATTCAGTAGCGTAACGCCTCATTAGGTAGGGTCAGTTCAAAAACTAAGGGCCCCGGCAGTTAGGGTCCGCCATCAGCCATGGCCTATCGCCCAGAAAATTAGAAAACTTAAAAAACGCAGGTGAAGAATCAATGGGAAAATGCAACACTAGGTCTTCTTAACCTTCGGTTGAAAATTATCACTTTCTCCAAAATGTTGCTATATAGCCTACGTTTAGCGACAATAAAGCCGCATGAGCATTATAGTAAAAAACGTACAAAAGAATACAACCATTCCAATCTACGATGAAATATCTAAATATTGTTGATCGTTTTCAGATTTCATATATATGAAGCATTAGACAGTGATCACTTACAGAGTTGGTTAGCTCGTTTGATAATTCCTGGAATTCAGCACTTTCAGTATCTTTATATTTTTCAGTGAAAACCTTTTCCGTCAGTCGAATTGTCATCGGGTACCTGTATACTAAAGAGATTACAACAGACGTTACTATAGGGCGTTGATGGCACAATGGTTTTTATGCATAGCACACAAAAGTTGATTTATCGAAGCAAAGAAAGAGTTTGCTAACTTTCAAAAATTCTTTAAAGACATAACGTCTATTCCTATTACACACTACAGATACTTAAAGAAAAACAATCATGATCATTAAAACACATAAATATATAGAACCTAAAATACGTCTAAGATTTTAAAATTTCTTTTTTCAAATTTTAGGTTTTATATATTTATGTGTTTTTAATCATTGTTGTCAGTTTTTAAGTATCTATATGCATGGTGTGTTGTAAGCTAGAGAGGAATAAACACTATGTCTTCAACGATTTTTTTAAAGATAATATATATGTATATATAGATAGCATGTTTATTAACAAAAGAGCCAAACCAATACCAACGCATTACGTTACCTACAGACAATTTTTACCTAAAGACATTGAGAATTGCCCGTAGGTTTTTAGCCAATTGTAATCGAGTTTGCACCAGCAATGCATACAACATGATTTCACTTACGTTTGTTTGGATTCGATAAATCTATATTGCAACACAAAGGGGCGTAAATAACACCAGGACTGTTAGATTTTTTCTCCAATTTCTTTCCATGATTCAGTTTGAACACCACACCGCGACGTAAACTGAATGGGAAAAAGTTCTATTTTAGATTGTTGCCACGAAAACGATGACGACAACAACAACAACAACAACAACAACAACAACAACAACAACAACAACAACAACGACAACGACAACGACAACGACAACGACAACGACAACGACAACGACAACGACAACGACAACGACAACGACAACGACAACGACAACAACAACAACAACAACAACAACAACAACAACAACAACAACAACAACAACAACAACAACAACCAACAACAACGACAACAACAACACAACAACAACAACAACAACAACAACAACAACAACAACAACAACAACAACAACAACAATACATTTATTTGTACTCAAACATTGCAAGTTAAAGAAGAATATAAGTAAACACACTATAAATAATTACGATTGATGAGTACAGGCCACCTGAAATAACCATAGGGGCTAGACGAGTCAGGTGACCTTTATTAGACAAAATATAAGTAAATGGGTTTGGTCAAGATTATGCAATATTTTTATAGAAAAACGAACAAGAAACAAAACACGAACAAATAGCAAACAAATAGAAAAAAGAGCCAAAAAAAAATCCTGATTATAATATCTTCATCATTTTAAATTTTTGGATTAATAAGAAACAATTATATGTTCTTTAAGTTTTCTTTTAAAGGTTTTTAGACAGAGACTTCAAAGTTCATCGACAGAGCTCCAAACTTTAGGTCCACAAAATCTAATATTAAATATTCCGTAATTTGTAAGAACTGGTGGGATAGCATATGCATTTGTAAACGCTAAACGGGTTGTATAGTCATGGTTATATTTTTAATCAGGGTAAAAAGGCCACAAAAATCAGTCAGAAGATTTCCCGAACCATACTGAAACATGAATGATGCTGTATTGACATAAACTAGATCCAGAAATTTTAGCAAGTTTAATGCCTTAAATATTGGGGAAGTGTGCTCACGGAAACCGGAAAATGTCATTATCCTCATAGCCTTCTTTTGCATATCAATAATGGGTGCAAATTACTTTTGTATGTATGTCCCCATACCAGGACAGCGTACATAACAAATGGGTAGATTACTTTGTAGTAAACTTGAATGAGTGTATCAATTGAAACAAAATCACGAAGTTTAAATAATATGCAAATACTGTTGGATATTTTTTTGCATAACTCAAAGACATGATCCTTCCAGTTCAAATTACAATCTATAATAACGCCAAGATATTTGACACTTTTCTTCTCCTTCATTTTGTTGTTATGAATTTTCAGATTCAATGAGTAATTAACTTTCTTTTGTGGTGAATGGAAAAGGACAAAGTTTGAATTTTCAATCTTTATTGCGAGTTTATTAGCATATAACCACTTGCCAACCAAAATTAACTGCTCATTTAGTATTCTTTCTAAGTTTTGAAGATTATTATCAGAGTAAAATAAGTTTGAATCATCTGCAAATAAATGAAACTTAAGTTTTGGAGCAGAGTTGTTAAAATCATTAATATATAACAAAAATAATAAAGTGCCTAAAACTGAACGTTGTGGAACTCCACAAGTTATAGGCTTTTGCTCAGATATTACATTACCAATCGAGACATACTGCTTTCTGTTTGAAAGATAAGATGAAAACCATTTTTGTACTATTCCTCGTATTCGACTGTTTTCAAGTTTTTTGAGTAATATTGTATGATTTACAATATCAAAAGCTTTACTCAAATCAAGAAAGATACCACATGAATACATTTTGTTTTCTACTGCTTTTTGAATTTTATCTGCAATAAGTAAGATGGCATGTGCTGTAGAGTGGTTTGAACGGAAACCAAATTGGCCTTGACTTGGTTCTTTTCCAGAAAAATTACAAGTCTCTTATACATTAATTTTTCTAAAATTTTGTTAAAAACTGAGAGTAATGAAATTGGTCGATAATTTGATACAACCGACTTAGAACCTTTTTTATAGATTGGTATCACTCTAGCTAATTTAAATTGATCAGGCACAACACCTGTTAGAAATGAGCAATTAAAGAGATAAGCAAGTGGGCCAGATAAGAGAAATCTCAAAATTTTTAACAATTTAGTAGGGATGCTAAATGGCCCAACAGATTTAGATGGATTAAGATTACTAATTTCCTCTTCGACTTCCAAAGTGCTTACAGGAGAAAGGAAAAAACTATGACATAATGATTTGCTAAGAAATTTCTCAAATGAAATATCTATTATGGGTATAGTATTAGCTATATTTGAACCAATATTAGAAAAATAGTTTTAAAGGCATTAGCAATTGATTTTGAATTAGTCAGTTTAAATTTTCTACTTCCAATAAATTTGGAACTAAATAAGGCTGATGTTTTAGTGTTATCAGCTGTTTTATACCCTTCCATGTATTTTTTTTATTATATTTATTATTTGCAAAATATTTATTATAATAGGATTTTTTGCTAACCAGTATAAGATGTTTTAATTTATTTCTATAGGTTTTGAACTTAGAAAAATAATAATAATTTTTAGATTTAATGTACAATTCATAAAGTTTATTCTTTTAAGCAACAGAAACTCTAATACCATTTATAATTCAAGGTTTGGCTAATATCCGAATTTCTTTCTTTGATAACTTATGCAGAGGTGCGTGCCTATTAATAATATCGGATAATTTATTATAAAAATATTCGAATGTAAGATTCACATCTTCAGTTTCAGGCAGAACATCCTCCCAATTGACCTGCCGCACTTCTTCCAAAAGCATTTCTTCGTTAAAATTAGAATAATCTCTTCGATAAATCGTGGGATTAGAGGAAGTACAGGCAAACCTATTATGTATTAGAAAATTAGGAAAATGGTCAGTTATATCACAAATCAAATTTCCACTTAATGTCTCATGTTCAATAGAGTTAAAATAAATATTATCAATTAAGGTTGCTGAATGATCAGTTATTCGAGTTGGTTGAGCTATATAAGGCTGGAAACAGTATATGGTCCCAGATTGCGAAGAAATTCATGAGTTAAAGGATGTGATTCAATAATTTAGTAAATTGACATTAAAATCACCCATTATTATGCAATATTATTTTTCATTTGAGATTTTTTCCATTATTTTTGTGTAATAATTAATAAAATTTTCAAGTTTACTATTATGATGTCTGTAAATTACGGAACAGACTAGATTGCTTTGGTTTGCATTATGAAGCTCTATCGATAAACATTCAAAATCTGTGGTTGTAGTGCAGAAATCGTCACGAAAATGAAATTCACAGTCTTTTTCAAATATAGAAACCAACTCCACCTGCGTTTGAATAACTATAGGCTGGGATATAAAGTTATACCCAGCAATGTTTATATTTGCAATAGGTTCCTTATTCAAAGTAAACTTAATTTCACTGAGACCAATAATGTTAAAATTATGTTTAAGATCAGATAGTAGAGATGAAAAAGCATCATGATTAGCTGATAAACTTCTTACATTAAAGTGAAAAACAGAAAAGGACTTGGACTTAGACGTTAGTTTATGTATGCCCTCACTATTTTAAAATTCATCGATTGAGTAAAGCTATGGATACACAGGCAATACTTTTCTGGCGATGGCAATGCAATGGTGGTAAAATCGTTGCATTGCCGTCGCGAGAAAGAAATTGCTTGTGTATCATGCTCTGCGACGGCAACGCAAAGCTGCGCGCAATCGTTGCCGAAATTTCAAATCATTTGATTTTCGGCAATGATTGCCGAAAATTGGGAGGTGTGGTCAAGGTAGGTCAAGGTTGATGAATGACACGTTTCTTGACCAGCCAATGAAAAACGTTATGAAGACATATATTGCAGGCGAAATATTGCAGGTGTAGCTACCTTGTGCGACGGCAACGCAATGCTGTTATCACCCATTGCGTAACCATCGCAGCAAAAATATTGCTCGTGTATCCGAAGCTTAATAATCACAATTAACTTGACCAAATAAATTATTATCTATATTCCGCTCAGCTAAATTAGTTATATTATTCAGACTAGAAGTTAGTTCAAGCCTAGGTAAATTTTCTAGTTCACCCAACATGAGAAAAGTTCAGATATTTTGGTAAACCAATTGACCATTTGCGTAATAGACTAAATTTTGATCTAGACAAAAATTTCATCAGAGAATTTCAAAACAAGATTTAATTTAATTTCAAAACAAAATTTCAAAACAAGAGCATCACAAAATTAGTAATATTCCAAAGTTTCGTTGCGAAATGTTGTAAAATGCGGATAATATAGCCTTGCGAAGTTTGCAATTTTCAGTCATTTTAGATTACAAATGGGAAATTGACAGCCCGATACGCTTTGAGGCTGTCAATTTCCCGTTTATAATGTTATATTATATATATATATATATATATATATATATATATATATATATATATATATATATATATATATATATATATATATATATATATATATATATATATATATATATATATATATATAATTAATTAATTCTTGTTGTCCGTAATTGAACGAAGAGTGCTCAATACCAATATACGATAGAGCTTAAATAATTCTTTAATCTTAAAATATATTTGTCGCTACACTGTGTTTCACGCTTCTTTCTGTGCAATCTGTGCCTTGAAGAGAAGGTTTGCTTACTGGAAGCTGACAAAAGCAGGATATTGAATAAACGCTCAGAAATATTCGCGAAATGCTGTCATAGAAATAGTTTTAGCGCGCGCAAATTTGAACGCACGCGAGATGCGTCAGCAAACCGTTAGTTTATAGCACGTCATTGAATCAACTTCATTCGCCTGAAGATCGCTTCGAAAGAAGCGTGAAACACAGTGTAGCGACAAATATATTTTAAGATTAAAACA
>CACRXK020012713.1:4503-14793 GCA_902702795.2 Paramuricea clavata
TATATATATATATATATATATATATATATATATTGGAATGTGAAATTCAATTAATTTAACTAAAACATTAAAAATTAGAAACTAAGTTCATTTACCCGAGTTTCACGCCTATATTGGCGATCATGAGACTGCCTGTCCGTTCTTGTTTATACCTATTTTAAACTATTTAAAATTAGCATAAGTCTTTACATATATAATTACAATTAAATCCTATTATTGACGTTACGTTACTAGCATAAAACTTGTTTTCGTGCCGACATTTTGATATTAATTCTGATCGTCTGTTTAGAAGAGTTCCCTTGTGAGCGTTTAGAATTGCCATTTTTTCTGCCAGGCACATTTTACAAACTCTTGTTGTAAACTGCAGAAAAAATGGCAATTCTAAACGCTCACAACGAACTCTTCTAAACCGACGATCAGAATTAAGAGGCAGTCCGTGTAAAAACCGACCACTCGAATTTCGTAAGATTACAGCGGAATTCTTCCATACTTTCTGTGTGGAAGAAGTCATTCATATAATGAACAAAAAACGTTGACTTTGGAATTGTAGTCAGTTTTTAAATTGTTTTCGCTATTATTTCCGAACGCGTTCGAAAACAAGTTAAAACGTTAATTATACGCGGTGATATTTGAGCTTTTTTACATCTCACTTTCATCTCGCGCTTTTATTCTAACTTCTTGAAACTTATATATTTTATCATATTTAACCCAATGAGTTGCATATGGCGCCCTGATGCGCTCTGCTTTATTAATTTACTCTGCATGTTTAGCGCCAGACGATTTTACTCTGTCTAACGCCAGACATTTCACTCTAATGCCAGATAATTTTACTCGTTAAGGGGAGAGCGCTGGTGCTTAATGGGTTAATATTTTAATTTTTAAAGTCTTAACAAAGAAATGTCTTGAAGCACTATACAATTTAGTTAAAAGTTGTGTTTGTCACCAATGCATTTAGTATACGCGCATAAAAATTATCATCATTATTTTATAGCAAAGTTGCACTAAACTCAGCACAAAAAGAACAGCTTGTTTTTACCCTTGTGCAACTTAAAGAGAAGACCCATGCAACATTATTATACTGTGCACCACTTTTGATATATCTACTAGAAATGGTAGCAAGATTTTTATTACTTGGGTGCTATTCTTAGAGAGAGAGATGGAATTTCTACTGAATTTTTCAACATTGGCCTACATGAAAGGATTGCGTCGCCCCAAAGTGTACTAAAATATGAAATATTACCACTTAAGAGGAATTATTGCATGATTGCACGAAATTCTATATTGAAAAACCCTCCCTGCCATCAAGCCAACGATTCACCTACATACAGTCAATATAAATCATATAACACTGTTAAATTATCGGTTTCTTTGTCTCCAATATGTAACTTTAATTTGTATCCAAATTTTTCAGTGGTTCCATAAGCAATAAAGAAATTGTACGAAAGAGTGATTTTTTATATCAGATAGAACCAGATGATTGCATAATGGCGGACAAGGGTTTTAATATCCAAGACTTATTATTTCTTCGTGCTGCTAGTTTGATAGCTCCACCCATAATGATGAAGAACAATGTTTCCTTTCGAGCAACTACAGCAACAAGACGAGTAGCAACTACATGAGTTTATGTTGAACGGATGATAAAGAAACTTAAATGTTTTAGTATTTTACGTGGTGTTATTCCACTGACACTTAAAGCTTATATCACATCAGTTCTTAGAGTTTGTGCGGACATTGTAAATTTACAACCAAGCAATAAACTTGGTGATAATAATGACAAGAATATTCAAAATCGTTTAATATTTCATGATATTACCTGAGTATGTTTGTGGAGTATATTTCATAAAGGAAAAGTACAATTGCTTATTTTTTTTACAGCTTTATCACGTTTTGTTTTGAACTATATAGTTTCTTTGATTTTATAAACTTTACCTGTGTATGGCTGTGTCTAAATATGAACAATAATTTCAAAACCATTACCTTGTAGAAAGCGTGAAATTAAAACAGTGAGTGAAATAGGCTGAATTTCTACACCTTTGGTTAGGTGTGTCATGCTGTTTCAAAAATCTTAAATTATATATAGTTAAAATGAACGTTCTGGATTTTACAGGAAATAGATCTGTTTCAAAATTACTCTGCCCTTTACACACAGAAGAAAATTCTTGGTTTACCAGAGAGGAAGCCCATAACAAAAGAGTTGATGTTGAGAGATATTAGAAGACATTGCATGCAAAGATAAGATCGAATGGAATTGTAATTCATGTTACTCATAACATGAAGGGCATGCAATGTCTCCCAATATCTCTGAGCATCAACTCTTTTGTTATGGACTTCCTCTCTGGTGAACCAAGAATGTTTCTTCTGTGTGTAAAAGAGCAGGGAATTTTCATACAGATCTATTTCCTGCAAAATCCAGAAAGTTCATTTAACTATATATAATTTAAGATATTTGAAAAACCATTTAAAGTATGACACACATAACCCAAGGTGTACAAATTGAGCCTATATTCCACTCACGGTTTTAATTTCACATTTTGTACAAGGTCAGGGACGCCGGAGCGAGGGTAGGGCACAAGGGGGCAATGTTGACGTAAGGGCAATCATTAATTAATATTTCGTTTCCGCAAAATTTTTCCGGAACCTTAATTCACCAAAAAAGAGCAAAAAGTTTCCGGAACCTTAATTCACCAAAACAAGGGCAAAAAAATTTGAAAGTTAACCTAATTTTTTACTAATATTCCAGAACATTTCACGTATATTTTGCGCATTTGATCATATACTATAACATGTTAATTTGCGCAATATAAATATTATTATTATTATTATTATATTTCAATATTACGTCCATTTCACGCGTAATTCATACTTTTTAATTGTTGTACCCATATCTTTTGGGTTAAAATTTTTACTCTAAGGGCAATTTCGCCCCCCCCCCTGCCCCCCTTCTAAAGGGCAAGGATGGCGATGCCTCCCTGCGCCCCTCCTTTCCGGCGTCCCTGTACAAGGTAATGTTTTTGAAATTATTCTTCATATTGAGACACAGCCATACACAGGTAAAGTTTATAAAGTCTATTAAATCACTGAAACTAAACCATTGATAGTTCCACAGTCAAAAAATAGGATTCAAAACAAAACATGATAAAGCTGAAAAGCAAATAAGCAATTGCACATTACCTTCATGAAATAGGCCCTGAAAAACATACTCGGGTAATATAATGAATTATTAAACGATTTCGAATATTCTTGTCATTAAATATTGACACGCTGAAAATAAGGGTCAATAGGCAACATCATTTTTTGTTCTTTGTTCTTTTGTTTTGTAAAGCAGGTTTTAGGTATCCATTTACTGTAATTCCACGCTCTTGTAGATAATTTTTCAAACTTGTGACCTTCAAAGAACTAAATGTTTTGCTCCTTTTGTCAGCCATATTTACGCACAGTTCATGCACAGGCAAATTGGAATGCCCGCATTTCGCGATTTGTTTACAAATTTAATCACGAGACAGCTACACACATTTTGAGGGTTGAAGTCGCGAATTACATGCAGGCGAGCATCTGGTACTTTGGCACCTATCTCTGATTATTTTTTTGCGCCTAAACACAAGAATGCCTTGACTCATCAAAGCTTCTTGTTTTACATTAAATATTGCCAAAAGTTTCAGAAGGCAGCTTTTTGAAACGAATGTATTCGTGTTAAAAGTACATACATGATCAGGGCTAGAGTACTCCAAACAGAAAAATATATTGGTGTAAGGCAGGTAAAGAGAAGGCCTATTGAATTTGCGAAATTGATTTTTGAATGACGTACTCATTCCAAACTAATCTTTTAATTTTCTAGTTCATAAACATGCAGTTTCAGACATTTGTACATTTTTTCCTTATTTGGACAAGTAGGAATGTTTTAGTGTTGCCACCTGCGGTGCATGATCTGTAAGCGCTTGGTTAATAAAATATGAAAGGATTAAAGCTATGTACTTGCTGCATCATTAAATTTGAATATCTGAGCCCCCCCCCCCGCACACTAAAGCAATCTATTAGCTTAGCAAAATGTTACTCGTAACTGTTGGCGTAGGTTAGTTCCCCCAGTGTGCGGTGGCGTTTTGAGCGATTCCAGCCACGCGCGCCATCGGCACCGAATATATTCAACATGTTGAATAATTTCTGTCGCAAATGAACATTTCCTCCAAGTGTGCGCGCTCCAAAAGCTATCACCTTTCAATGTAGGTAGAATAGGCATGCGTAATAAAATATAAGACAGAAGGAAAACAATTAATGAGGAATATTCATATGTCGCTACTCAAGTATTACATTCCTCATTAATTATTTTCCTTTTTTCTTATGTTTTATTACGCATGCCTAATGGATCTACATCTACGGTGACAGCTTTTCGAGTGCGCACACTTGGAGGAAATGTTCATTTGTCGGTGCCGATGGCACGCGTGGCTGAAATCGCTCAAAATGCCACCGCATACTGAGGGAATTTGCTTATATGCCAACAGTCACGAGTAAAAGTTTGCTAAGCTGACAACTCTAGTGTGCGGCAAGCTTAAACAGCCCACTGGAAAATCGTCATTTCAATTCAATAGCTGATTAAATATGGAGTTTTGACATATTATTCAACGGAGTGGCGTCATAACGTTAATACAAGAAAATGATATTCAACGTTATGCCGTTATGCTTGCAAATATGAGTACGAAATGTGGAAACATGACCAAAACATGGCGTTGGCTGTATTTGTAGTTTTAAAAGAAACAACTCTAAAAATATAGAAGAAATATGAACTAAAACAACCACATCAAGTTTTAAACCATCTTTAACGTACATATATGAAAGGAAAAAAGAACGATTTTCTGACAATTGGGACAGGAACTCGTCATTATTTTGGCGAATTGAAACCACCGGAGCGGATATCTTTTCACGTTTTAAATAGATAATAAAACAATTATTGAATTCCGTTATTGCCAAATATGAGGAATTATCGAGCCCTCAGTTTGTGTTTAGGCTTTAATTACATCATGCACAACTTTAATTCACATTATGCACAACTTCATTCCATAATTTTTAAATGTAGGAAAACTTTGTTCAATGTGTTGTTCTTCCCGTTAATAACAGGAATCCGAGAGTAGAACTTCATTTCAACGTTACCGGATTCTTTATTGGCGATCTACTGAGCAAGTATATGCATGACGAAGACTGCAGATTTGGCCTGCGTGTTAAAAATAAGAAAAATGAAAAGTGGATCGCTTATGGAGATGATTATCTTATTAAGACTGGAGATAAAGATAATTTTCAACGAGTCGTCAAGGCAGCAAATACATCTGCTTATCAAGTGATCCAAGCATACCAAAATCCTGATCGTGAGATAGACGTAAATGATGTGCTGAATCTGATACCATTTGTCGACCCTGATGCAGTCAACAATACTCCTTTGTTCCAGGTAAAAGATGGTAAATTACAAGTTCGTGTTAATCTGGACGATCTGCAGAGTAAAGAGATCTCACCAGACTGGACTGGAGTAGGAAGACTTGCAGAACTTTTTGTCTACAAACCTACAAACTCTGCGTTACCACCTGCCTAAAAAGCAAAACCATGTTCTTGCTAAAGCGTTGTAACTACCATAATATTTGGGAAATAAATATGTGGGTTTAAATACTAATTGATTGTCTTTCTAAACTTTGCTGTGAGTATTAGATTGTTAAGAATTGACTTCTAATTAGTTTAATTATTCTAAACAGTTTATGATAAGATATGCATGAATAAATAATTAACCCAAAAAGATTAGTAGGTAGAATTTGGAATTGTTTAGTTATAGTTAGAGCGCTTATAGTCAGAGCGCATCGAAATCGAACGGTGATATAAACGAGAGTTATTAACTAAGAGTTTATGAAAAGGGATCTGCGGCGACAGAGGTACGTTTATATAATAATATACTGTAGTGATTTATAATTGTAATATATAGCAAAGTAGATAGATTTATGACTTGTAATTATTGTTTATTTTAGTTTTTACGTACTGTCCTGGATAAATATACGTTTAACATACAAGAAGACTATAGACCACGAAGAGTCTATGCGTTTGTAACATAGACCACGAAAGGTCTATGCGTTGTTGTTAGTTTGTTTTGTCGAGTTTATCGGGACGGTCCAGTAATCTCAGCCGCTCTCAAAGTCCGATCCTTTACAGTAAAAACTCTCCCGTGTTTAAGAGAATGGCCGTTTGTTCGTGGTAAAGACATCAAATTCAACAGTATATGGTTTAGCTGAACATGGCCGAGGAATTTAAGAAGGCCACAGTCGACGAAGACGGCATTACTGAAGAAAAAACGGCTTTCGAGACCGGTATTCGTGAAAGTCAACGAGAAAGAATACCTACCCTCAAGGGAGAAGAATACCAACGTCAGCTATTACAACGAGACTATTCAATTGCATCCAGAGCATGGCGAAAACAAGCGAATATAGCAGAAGCCGTTCTAGCAGATTCAGCCGATGTGTTTGTGTTACAACATGAAAGATCGATACTATTATTATTATTATTATTATTATTACTCATTTATATAGCGCCATTTCCTGTAGCTCAATGGCGCTTAACATTAAGTGTTAAAAATATATACTATATATAAGTACATGCATAATACTAAGGTTGGTAATACATACATTAACTATACTAAAAGTATTATATGTTCTTTTCATTATGAATATAAAATTACTTTATACTATAAATGTTGACAATATTAAAACAAAACTATATAAAATACTATAAAATTGGTAATACTCTTGTTAAAATAGTACTTAGTCATAACACTGTTTAAAAAGATGTGTCTTTAATCTAGTTTTAAAAATAGGCAAGGTCTCACTCTTTCAGTCCTATCTTCAAAATAGAACGCAAAGTGTAGTAATTGATGGTGTTAAATCTATCTCTAAAGACTTGAGCTGTGGAATCCCACAAGGATCAGTTCTCGGACCTATATTATATTTACTATACACTTCACCCCTTGGTGATATCATTAGAGGTCATGGTCTTGACTTTCACTTTTACGCAGATGACTCGCAATTATATCTCGCTTTTGAGTCAACCACTGAAGAAAAAGCGGGAGCACTGGTACAAATTGAAATGTGTGTGAAGGAGATTGATTTGTGGATGGTCAAAAATAAATTAAAATTGAATGGGGACAAGACTGAGTTACTAGTAATCAATGCACGAAATCGTTTTTGCCCTGCTGTACACCATATAGAAATATCTAAGTCAATAGTTCAACCAAGTACTTCAGCACGAAACATCGGTGTAACCTTCGATCAACACATGTCCATGGATAAACATATTACCAACATTTGCAAGAACAGTTTTTTCCATTTGAGAAAAATAGCAAGAATAAAAGAGTACTTATCAAAATCAGATATCCAAACCCTAGTTCATGCCTTTATTACATCGAAACTGGATGATTGCAACTCTTTGCTATACGGACTACCTAAATTTCTTATGGATCGGTTACAGAATGTGCAAAACTGTGCTGCTCGTCTGGTGACAGGAAGCAGAAAATACGACCATGTTACTCCATTAATGAAACAATTACATTGGCTTCCCAATAGTCAAGGCATCATCTATAAAATTGTTCTTATTACATATAAATCCCTGAATGGTGCTGCTCCACATTACATTAACAATATGCTAAAACCTTACACACCATCAGCAAATTTACGCTCTTCATCCAAGGGACTGCTCACAATACCCTCAGTAAAATTGGTTAACTATGGTGAACGATCGTTCTCATATGCGGCACCGAAACTGTGCAACGAACTACCAGAACATGTTAGAAACCATTTCCATACTTGTCCATCTATCCCAAATCGTTTGAACATTCTTTGTAATAAAATTTCGTGATCAACAGTATCGAATGCTGCTGACATATCTAGTAGTAACAACACAACACACTTATGATTATCAATAGCCACAAGAATATCGTTTTGCACTTTTAATAGGGCTGTTTCCACGCTATGAAAACGTTTATATGCCGACTGGAAAGGTTCTTCTAGGTTGTTATTAGCCAAATGTTCCAGACGCTGACCGGCGGCGGCCTTCTCAATTACTTTAGACAGGAGTTTTAAATTTGAAATAGGTCTAAAATTTGTGTATTCTTCGTATTCCAACGAATCTTTCTTTAGTTTTGGTTTCAACACGGCTTCTTTTAGTTTTCCAGGCATACAACCTGACTGAAGTGACTCATTACTGATCTTAGTAATTATAGGTAAGAGAGTCTTCTGACATCTTTGAAAGATTTTTGCGGGAACTGGATCAAGTTCACAAGATTTTTTTCCAACTATATCAATAATATTTTTAATTTCATGTTCCGTGACTTCTTGAAAGTTAATGAATTTAGCGCATTGTACATATTGCTCCTCTTGATTTAGCTGATTACAGTGGGAAGAATCAATGACTAGTTCTTGCCGTATAGTAGTAATCTTATTACTGAAGAAATCTGCAAATTTATTCACGAGTTCTGTGGTTGATGACGCAGTTGGATAGCGCTTTTCTGACTTTCGATGGAGTAATTTATCAACCGTACTAAATAACACTTTCTGATTATGTGCATTGCTAGAAATAACCGATGAATAGTATGTTGTTTTAGCATTCTTTATCATGGCATTCACTGTCTCACATTGTTTAACATATAACTGTCTGTCAATACATAATCCAGATGCGCGCCAGCGGCGCTCTAATTTCCTGCGATTTCTTTTTTCTTGACCAATCTCTTCATTGTACCATGGTGATAGAGGACGGAGAGTTATAATTCGTCGTTTTTGTGGGGCATGTTGCTGTAATGTTTCTTTCAGCGTATTTTCATATTTATCAATAAGGACTGGGAGATCATAATCATAATCATCATCTAAATCTAGCACTTTTAGATCTTCATTGAAACTATTCATGTTTACATTGTTTAATTTTCGATAGTAAATTTCAGCTTGCTCCAATGGTGGTTTCTCTAATTTTAATGTACAATGTATGGCAAGATGATCTGATATTACTGGATCATGTATTCTGATACCAGTAACTAATTCATCTTCATTCCTTGTTATAATCAAATCTAAAGTGTGGCCTTTCGTGTGGGTTGGCCCATTGACGTGCTGTTGTAAATTAAACGATTCCAGTATCCTGTTGAGTTTAGTAGTATCTGGATCTGTAATGTTATCTACATGGAAATTAAAGTCTCCTGCTATTAATATATTGCCAGGTAATATGATCAACTGTTCTACAAGTATGCAGAATTCTTCAAAAAATACTGAACTGCTTAGTTTGTTAGTCTTCGATGGCGGTGGTCTATAAATGACAATCGTTCTGGTGCAAGTGTTACGGTAGTTCAGGGTGACATCAATATATTCAAAAGAAGAGAATTTTCTCTGGGATTGTTTTTTGGCTTTAATATATTTCTTCAGTAAGAGACCAACTTCTCCACCTCGGGCATTTTTCCTTGTAACGTGGTAAAAGTGATACCCTGTTGGGCAGATTTCAGCAATAGAAAATTCGTTATCATCCTCACGTAACCATGTCTCAGTCATTGCCAGAATATCAATATCGTTCTCAGAGACATAGTCATTAATAAAAAGTTCTTTCCTATTTATTGATCTGGTGTTCGAATTCAGCAGACAAAAGTTGATAGGCATAAAATAAGTCTTTTGTTCCTTTGTACAATTGACATAAATTAAATTATTAAAATTTACATATCGAGATTGTTTCGTATTCTTAGTATCTCGCTTGTTAACATCAACATTACGACAGGGCTTCAAGTTTAATTTACATGCCGTAGTTCTGACAGGTATCTGTTTTGCTACCTCTGCATCCAAATTCTGGATTCTGGTTTCTGGATATGGGTTTGGGGGTCTGGATATGGGTTTGGGGCTCTTGACGATGGTGGGTACGAGCATTGAGACATTAGAGGTGGTGGGTACGGGTGCTGAGACATCGGGAACAAGGGATGAAGCATTGGATGACGGAAGGGGGGAAAATAATAATTCGAATGGGGGAAAAAAGGAAAATGGTTAAAGGAAATTGGTGCAGGCATGTTATCAGGACCCGGATAATGGGAAAAATCGCATCTATCATCCTTTAGACAGAATCCATTCTTCCGTAAAAAGGGATAGGGTATTCGGGACTTATCATGATGTTGTGGTTTAGGGTGGTTTCCTTGTTGGATTTTCGGTCCACATACTGCAGGTAAAACATTTTTATGAAAAAAGTCACATCTGGGTCCTTTCAAACAGTGGCCTTTCCTTTTTAGGAAAGGGCACGGCACTAATGCTT
>CACRXK020012716.1:0-14786 GCA_902702795.2 Paramuricea clavata
AACACGACCACAAGTGTACCTGGATCAGAATGATAAACAGGTCTTGGGAAGTGGACAGGTTGGGAGGGTGGGGTGCGGGGGAAAGGTTGTGGAAACCCCATTCTTTGATTCATCATAGCGGTGTACATCGCTTGAGCATGCGCCTGAGCCATGGTCACATTCTGTGGAACAGGTGGAATGGGGGATTGCATGTAGGGAGTCGACTGCAGTGGATACGGAGTCTGAAAAGGAAAAATGTTAATGAGTGAAAAAAACTTTGTAACATTTTAAAACCTTGCTCCTCCTGGGCTGGGTTGTTCAAAGGTGGTTTAGCGCTAACCCTGGGTTAAAATTTAACCCCCTGTTTTAGTTTGTATATTTCTGCACGTCTGTTTATTTCAAAACTTCGGAGAAGTAAACTGCTATCGATCCAGACAAGATCTCTGAAGAAATATGTCCAAATTTATAGACAAGCTGTCAGGAAGTTTGCTTTGAATTTTAGGTTAACCCAGGGTTAAGCTAACCCAGCTTTGAACCGGCCCCAGAAAATTTTGAAAATCACGTGTCCCAGATTGGCGGCTACAAATGCATTATAGTTGTCATACAACTTTTGTTGTATCGTTCTATAGTATATATATTTATACTAAAACTGTCTGTACCAGTGTGGGTAGTACCAATGTGAAAATGCTATGTTGAGTGGTTATATTACTGCCTTAAAAAATAAGCAGAAACTCAACGTTTCGAGCGAAGGCCCTTCGTCAAGAGTTAGTAGCTAGTAAATAATAAATTTTTTTTTTAAATATTTTTTTCATGGTTTTTTCAATAATTAGTGTGACAACAGACGGCATTTTGGCAGCAGCCCGCAACCACCCGGAGAAAATAGGGTCGCAGGGTCAATCGCGTTGAAAAAATAATAGGATCGGCAGAAAAAGATAGGGTCGGTCGGGAACCAGAACCACAGGTATTTTTTTTAGGCCTAATCATTTACACACTATCGCATTATTAAAATGGATGCACTTATAATTGCATTTCTGAGCTCATATCCTGCAGTGAAGGTAACATTCTTTCTATTGCCTACAATTTTCCTTGGAATTTCTCCTTTTGTCCAACGTTTTACAATTATCTTGTTCTCTTTCTTTCTGGGGAAATATTTTCTGGGAAACTCAAAATTTTCTGGGACAAATGGTCCCATGGTGTTTTTCCAACTGTTTTGGCTATTGCTATTTCTATAGGGGGTGAAGGAAATCTTTCATCAATACTTACCCTGATGTTAGAAGGAAATCCGGGCGGAGGTCTGATAAGTTTAGGAGGACCATTTACAAACGGATGCATGTTGAGAGGTAACTGGTTGATTTGAGGAGGAAAACCAATCTTCTCTAAGTCTTCAAGACGTATTGGTTTGGGAATTCTCTTGGGAAGCGCCGAGACTATTGCTTCATCCTAGAGTAACATGGTTAGACTTGGTTTAAAGATGTTGTAGGCTTACGTTGGTACCGTACACAGGGGTTTCAAAATGATTTGAAGTAGGAGGTTCTACCAAAAAAGTAGCCGGCTGTGCGGACTGATAGTTAAAAAATCTCGCGGAGAGGGTGGCGTGCCCTCGCATGAAAATTTTAAAAAATTTCGCCGCAAATTAACAATCAAATAATATAGAATACGTAAAAAGACAAAGTACAACTGTTAACATGTTAGATTTAGATGTCATTTGCATTTATACTTGTAAGTGACAATGTACTCAGTTAGTGTGCTACTAGTAGTTTAATTTTTACAGCTGCATGAACAGAATGACAATGTACACTACAGTAATAGTATTAATTTGTGAGTCCGAAATCATTAATCAAATGATGTTATACTTACATGTATGTACGTACGTAGAACTTCACTTCATCACTTTTTCTTTCTTTTGCTATGTTTGGTACTATGTATTATAATTTATCTTATTGATCTTCCAAAATAAGTGTGTTTTGCTTGAATTCAGGGCTTGAATTTTATCGCGGCAATTGCCGTAGACGTAGTGGGAGAACAAATCATTGCGGCAACGACGACAATTTTTTGCCGTATAGTATAATTTTTAAACTGTTCACTGTGCACTACTATTTTGATACTTGAATTCAGATGTTGATCAAATCATCCGTAAATTACTCTTTTAATCTCAGTTTTCTTCGAAAAAAAAACACTAAAGAAATACGTAAACATGTTTCTATAGCTTGTCAGCGATCCAAATTAACAATAAAATTAAATTTTTATTACAGTAATTTGAAAAAACTGCCGCGTGGAAACTCTACGGCAATTTTTAACACCATTGCCGTCGATTGATTTCAGGGAAATTCGAGGCCTCCTTGAATTCCAATTGGAACATAACAAACATCGTGTTGGTTCGCTTGTACCTTTGTATATAAAATTTTTCCTGTGACCAGACGAAAAGTAGCCGGCGGTAAAAGTTCAAGTAGCCGGCGGAACTCCGCCGTCCGCCGGCTTATTCTGAAACCCCTGCGTACATATTCTATTACTACAACATATCACAGCCATATAATTCCTTAGCATACCATTATATATACAAAATGTCACAACACACTATACCATTGCATACCTGCATACAACACCACAACACAACCCACCGCACCATACCATACCAGACAACATATCATACCATACCAAACACACCACACAAAAACCACACTGTACCTTACAACACACAATACCATACACCATACCATATAACACACCATACCATACAACAAACCATACCATACCATACCATACAACACACCATACCATACAACACACCATACAATACAACACACCATACAATACAACACACCATACCATACAACACACCATACCATACAATATACAACACACCATACCATACCATATACAACACATCATTCCATACAACACACCATACCATACAACATACCATACAACACGCCATACCATACAACACATCATTCCATACAACACACCATACCATACAACACACCATACCATACCATATACAACACACCATTCCATACAACACACCATACCATACAACATACCATACAACATACCATACAACACACCATACCATACAACACACCATTCCATACAACACATCATACCATACAACACACCATACCATACACCATACCATACCATACACCATACCATACCATACACCATACCATACAACACACCATACCATACAACACACCATACCATACACCATACCATACCATACACCATACCATACCATACACCATACCATACAACACACCATACCATACACCATACCATACCATACACCATACCATACCATACACCATACCATACAACACACCATACCATACAACACACCATACCATACACCATACCATACCATACCATACACCATACAATACCATACACCATACCATACAACACACCATACCATACAACACACCATACCATACAACACACCATACAACACACCATACCATACAACACACCATACCACATACCATACCATACACCATACCATACTACACCACACCACATCATATCATATCATATCATATCATATCATATCATATCATATCATACCATACCATACCATACCACACCATACCATACTACACCATACCATACTACACCATTCCAAACTGTATTACCATACACACCATACCATACACATACCATACCATACTGCACCATTCCATACTGCACCATTCCATACTGCCTTACCATACACACCATACAATACTAGACAGCACATCATACCATATCATGCTACACCATACCACAGCATACCATATTTAATAGACAGATTACCTCCAAGACTGGGGAATATAATTTTCTATTATCCTCGTGATCCAAGTCATTCTTGACAGGATGTGCTTCTTTCTCATCCGCTGCTGAACTTCTCTCGTCGCTTGAAGGAGAACCCCAGATATTGTGGGTGGGAGACAGCTGAAAAAACATTTAAACTTATTAAACAAGAAAAGTTCTTTATATGTTGAAGATTTGCAAGCCATGCCTAGAAAATATATTTCTCTTTCTGGCAGCAAAATCCAAAAATAAAAATTTCTTGTATAAGTCAAATATAAAACTTCCTGCATATGTAGATTTCAGAGAACGTATGGTCGTAAATGAATATAGTTTAAGAAATTCTCCTACCAGATCAGACATATGATAAGGTGAATGATCAGGTGTCACAACGTTGCTGCTATGTTTTGGTGAGGTGGGCCATAGTGCCTCGATGGCGTGGGCATTTCGGAGGGGTGAATCTGGCTCCTAGATAACAATAATGAGTAAATATATTAGGACGAGAGGTTAATGTTATGTTTTGGTAAGCAGGGTCACATGCTGTGAGGGAAGGCTCTGTCTCCTACTTTAGATAATACATATATTAACTCATTGAGTGCCAGCACGTACTCTCCATTTGACAAGCAAAAGATGGCTTTCCTCTGATGTTGCATGAAGTAAAAGTACTGTTTAATAAACAAACTTTGTTTTATTAGTTTTAAAGCCATGTACATACGTACGCTAGCGCGTGAGTGGCTTTATACATAATAAAACACGACCTGCAAGTTTATTAAACAGCTTCAAACACAACTATATATTCAATAGATATACTGCCTTATTAGTATTATTTATATAAAGAATACTAATTAGGAGTGTTTTATTAGGTTTAAAGCCACTGCACATGACATATTATGGTTGACATGATTAGCCAATAAGCTTATGAATTTTGACATTAGGGTGAAATGCAACTCAATTGGGTCTACCCATACCAGAATTTTTGCCGCCATATCTATTTCTCTTTAATAGGTTGTATAATAATGTTGTTCAGTTCAAGTGCATGAGCTTTATAAAAAGATTTGCACCAAATTTCCCACGCACATTTGACAGATTTCAAAATGAAGTTCTCAATCGATGTTTTCGTTACAGAGTTGTTTTTGCAATTACTGCAACAGGCAAGGTTAATATGTTGTTTGGTGTTCTTGGGAGAGACGTTTCACACTTGACATTCTTTATATTTTGATTTTACATTAAGTTTATTTCCATATACCGCTCGGAAAAATATTGCCGCTGGATTTGATTACAAACGAGGCAATTTTCCGCTTCCGAAAATTGTGCCTGGAAAAGCCCAATGATTGCAAAGAGGATTAATTATTCATTTAATATATAGTTGCTACATTTTAATCTATCGATGCATACCTTTTTGGGAGATGTGATACCAATACTTTCAAGTTTTGAAATAGCTTCTGCCATTTTTTCCTGAAAGAAAATCACAATTAAATTTAACATTCCTGGTATTTTTTGTGCAGCAAGGAAGGATCAGATGATCGGAGAGAAAAGAATTGCAATCAAATTCTTACATGTCAAATTATATATCTGAGGTTGCGTTAACTACAATGCCATGCACCATTAAAAATTCACCATGTTTCTTAGTACTGTGTTTACACTATGTTGCAGGGTGTTAGCTAGACCATATACTGTCCGTTTGACAGACTCTTCCCAATTGAAGTAGCTAAGGGGCTTTCCCAACTGGGTCTACTGGAAGATTTTCATTTTTTTCTGATGAGAAAGTGCATTGCGTTAATTGATTTTATATTATTATATCAAAGAAAAGAAGATTATATCAAAATGTATTGCGTTTCATTCATATTGGGTGTGCATTCACTGAAATGAAATGTACAAAACAAAGTGTAATCGGTGTGCATCACCGGAAATAGAATATACAAAACGAAGTGCCATCGGGTGCATTTTTCAGTGTTCATCACCGGAAATGAAATGTACAAAACCAAGCTACCGTTGTTTGCATCTAAGGAGAAACACGTTGGAAAAAACACGATTTGTTCCTATACACAAAGACTTTGATCGGTCAAAAAAACTTTCCCAATTTAAGTTTAATGGACAAAACTTTTTTTTCTGGCTAACACCCTGTGATGGAGTAGTTTGTGGTAGCGTCCCAATTACAGACCACTACGCTTGGCACTCCGTCCGGATGGAAATCAATACGCCGCAGGAAATTTGCCGTAGCATACGTCATAGTGTAAACACAGACTAAAGAAACATAGTGAATCTGTAACAGAATGCTAGCCATGTCATCATAGTTCAAACACGGTGTGAATGTTTACCTCATCTTGGCTACGTGGAGGCGCCTCGTCAAGCGGAACCTCTTTGTTAGACAACACCATTTGTTGTTTTTTCCACTGTTCAAATTCATCAACTTTAGCGTCAGGTTTGTCTGAATCAACCCATCCAGTGTCTGTCAATGACAATAAGTATGTTTAGCCATTAAGTCACATCGCACCCTAATGCACACTACTTTGTTATTTTCATAAAATACAATACAACGGTAACTCCGAATAAAGTAAGCATTTTGATTCAATGTTTCGACTTTATTTAGTCATCATCAGGAATGGTTATATTACAAGTGCATGCGTTATATATACTCTACGTAATTTGATATATAATTAAAAGAAAACCGATAGTTCTCTGGATGCTTTAGTCCCATGATTCAGTTCCGTTTTTTGTCGATGAATGGTGAGTGTTTCTTTGAACAGCAGATTTGACCAGTGCTTAGCCCTGTCTATAATGTTGCAGTTGTTCAGTAGGAAGGCTGTTAGGTTAAATTGGTCAGTGTTGGGTTCGTCTATGTTCAGTTGTAATAGATTTGTGAGATAGTTGAATTGTTCGCAAGTGTTAATGTGTTTATAAATCTCTGAGTTTTTGTCTGTGATTGCATGTTCGTTCAGTCTTGTGTAGAGGCATCTGTCGGTCTTTCCTATGTATGTTTTGCCGCACCCAGGACATGAAAATTTATAAACAACCGAACTTTGAAACTCCTTAGGTGTTTTATCTTTGCACGAAATTGGTGGTATCCCAATAAACAATGAACTTACACGGTTGTTTTACCGGAACTGAATCATGGGACTAAAGCATCCAGAGAACTATCGGTTTTCTTTTAATTATATATCAAATTACGTAGAGTATATATAACGCATGCACTTGTAATATAACCATTCCTGATGATGACTAAATAAAGTCGAAACGTTGAATCAAAATGCTTACTTTATTCGGAGTTACCGTTGTATTGTATTTTATGAAAATACTTAGTGGTTCCCGCAATTATTTGTTATTTTACTCTAACAAAGTCACTTCGTTCAAAACATTGAAGTTTCACTTGTATTTTTCAAGGTGAACTTTGACGTTCCGAGCGAAGGCTTTTCGTCAAGGAGTCAGTACTGACAAAAGGAGTTAAGTTAACTTTGAAATGAACTGGCTATACTCTTTGTACAATCTTGAACTGTCTCTGCCAGTTTAGGTAGTATCAATAATATGAACAAGCTTTCGTTGCTAGCAGAGTCTTAGCCAGCCTATCGTCCAGCCGTCTTTTGGGCGGCCATTTTCAAATTTGGACGGCGTTCTAAAAAAGACGTAATAAACATTGTTCACTTGCAAGCTGCCAAATCTGCCAAACCAAAGATTCCTAGGCCTAGCTGCCAAAAACCGTAGAATATAACTATATAAGATAATTAGTTGCTTTTTGTTTTTTTTTGGTTGTGTTCTTCACTCACACTATAGCTTATCAAAGCTACAAGTACTGTATTTATAGCATGAAAGTGACAACATAATATCAATCATAAGATTAATATATTGGCAGATTTACTTAAACTGTACTCAGTATTAATTAAAATGCAGTCAGTGTAGTGAGTAGTCACATAGTCCGAATAATTGAATATATTATTAGTTTTTTGAGCGATTCTCAAGTGCGGTCACCGATTACCCCCAGCATTCGGGAATAATCACATTGAATTACTGGTGCATGAAGTGGTGCCATGGTTCCATATGGCAAAAATTGGGTGTCATAAATGAAATTTCAAATTTGGACACCCAAGTAGGCTGTTGCGGTATTTGAAAAAAAAACGAAAACCGATACCGGAAAAAAAATACCGATAATACCGATATTTTTTCGCGATCGTATTTTGCTTAATTTTATGCAAAAGTTGCTTAATTTTATGCAAAAGTTTCTGTTTTCAAATGATGCCAAACAGCCACGATATAACAGCTTTGACTCATCGGGTGCGTGATATTTTCAATAAAGTGTGAGGCCAGTGATCAGTAGCCTGTGAAATGTCCGCTTTAAGAATTGAAAATGCATATTAAAATCATGTGTGATATTTTTGACCGGGAAATTGTTTCAAAACATTTTATTCAACTGCGAATTCGAAACAAAGGTTGTCCACCAGATAAACAATTTCCAATGAGGTTAGTTTTTGTTTTTCTAAAACATTTGTAATCCACCGTTGTTTACATTCTAAAAGTTCATTTTTTGGCAAGCGCGAAATGACATATTACTATCTATGCATATTACACCTTGCAACGCCAACTTATAAACAAACACGTTTTAGATCTCGCTCTAACCTTAATTTCAGTACGGGTTTTACCGCGGAATTAACACAATGATCGTCTTCGTCCTTCTGAAATAACTCCAATCAGCGCTTGAAAAAGCTTTAATATGACGTTAACATATACAAACTTAAATGTGATATCAATAATACCGAAAAATATCGATATTCCGATATATTAAAAATTTCAATATCGAGTTATCGGTATTTATAAAAAACCGATAATTATCGGTATATCGATATACCGCAACAGCCTACACCCAAGTTGCAAATCCTGGCTAAGACCCTGGTTGCTAGGGATGCAAAATTTAAAGAGAATTTCGACGTTTCGAACTACCTGAACTAGGACTACCTGAAAAATTTAAGGAGAATTTCGACGTTCCGAGCGAAGGCCCTTTGTCTAGTACCGCCAGACGAAGGGTCTTCGCTCAAACGTTGAAATCCTCCGACTATTCTGCAGCTAGCTGCACCCCTACCAACGAAAGCTTGTTCATAACTTTATATAGCTAAACATTACTGTCGATGCAATAGAAGTGTTGATAAAATATTGCACCAATTCCTTTCTTCAAATTGATCAATTCATTTGATAGAAAATTGATCAACTTCCTGTTTACCGGCATGCTTCTTCCCAATTGGTCAATCAGTCACTGAAACGTAAAGCCATTGATTGATTCAAACACAATATTTTATCAACACTTCCATTGCAATGACAGTAAGTACAAAACTAGGAATGAAAAATTGCTCCAAACTCATCCCAAACTTCAGATAGGGTCGGTGATTTCCGTAGCGTCGGGTAAAGCTTGGGAAAATAGAAACCGAAGTATTTTTTCTATGGCCCTATCAATCTGAAGATTTGTCACGAAAGCATTGGCAGGCTACAAATTATTAAAGCTACACCATTGTGGAAAGTTTGTATCGCGCAACCAAGATATCGGGTGCACACTTTTGACACTTTCTATATATTTACTTTCAGACTTACAGATTTACAAACTTTCCAGGCAGGAAGCTACATGTTGCTTGAAATTTACTTGTATATTTTTTACATTTTTATACAAAGTCCTGACGTTTCCAATATTGACCAACAGAAATAGGCCAAATAAAAATACTACAAGTAGTTATTGCACTATTATTTAATTAATTAATAAAGTGTACAAAAATGTTGCAATAATTCAATAAAGTGTACAAAAATTTTGCAACAAATGTACAAATTTTACAATTAGTACAAAATTTAACAAGTACAACCCTTTGTTCTAAAAAGCAAAAAAAGAGAGAGAATACAAACCGAAAGAGTCTGAGCCAAACGTTTCATCGTTCATCAAATCAAAATTCTCGTTTTCCTCCACTGGGAAAAGCAAGTTAGATTCTTTTGTTTTTCCATCTAAAGAGTCCTTTAAAAAACAATAAAAACTGCTTCAGTACAAAGCTAAGATGGTGCCAGTTAAGTAACAATTGTTTGAGTTTAATTTAGTTGTAAAATGACAAGGGAAATTCGCAAAATATTCTACCTGTTTTGACATTTTCTCAGGCTCAAAATCCGCCATCTTGGAAAAGCAAAAATGACGAAATAGGGATAGTATGTGATAGAATGTGATAGTATGTGAGGTTACATGGTGGTATATGTTGTTATATGATAATATATTGGAGGATTTCAATTTTTTTATATAATATATCATTTATAGACCCTCAGTGATAGCCAGTTTCCTTAGTCGCCTGCGAACGGGCATACGAGATTGCGGGCGAGATATTTGCAACTGCGATGCAATTGCCAGCGGTTGTCATTTTTCATACCGTATCATGTAGCGCCGAAAGAGCAAAAGCCGTGAACAATTTTCAAATTTTGGCAAATCCACGAAATTTCTTGTCTTTTTTCACAAGTTTAGAGAAGATTTCTTGGGATTAATGGATTATTTCGTTTAATATAAGGAAGATAGACGCTTTTGTGAAGTAGAAGGAAGGGTTTACAAGTAAGATTTCAAATCTAAGTGACCAGATTGGCAGATTTCAAATTAATGAAAAGTCAAAGTGGAATCTGTCATGGAAATGTCTGATCGTTGTGAGAGATTTTGTGAGACCTTTGTAGCACAGGCTGAAGCGAAGCCTTACGAGTGTGATGTTTGTGAAATGAGATTTAGACACCCGACTAGCTTGGCAATACACAAAGCAGCACATAACGCCAACAGACCTTATGAATGTGATATATGTTTGATGAGATTTACTCATTCAAACCAACTAATTAAACACAAAAAAGCACACTCCGATGTTGGCTACGAATGCGATATATGTAAGAAAAGACTTTCTCGGTTGGATTGCCTAATTAAACATAGAAGGACCCACACTGAAGACAATCCCCATGAATGTGACGTATGCCTGACACGATTTCGCGAACTAAATGAACTGATCAAACATAAAATAATCCACACTGGCGAGAATCCTTCATACGAATGCAGTTTTTGTAGGACAGGATTTTCTGAGCTGGATCTCTTGCTAAAGCATAGACGAACACACGCTAGGTGGGACGGATTTCACAAATGCAATGTTTGTACGAGAACATTCGCTCATGCTGAGGATTTCGATTGGCACAAAAAGGCACATTTATATTGCAGTGATTGCGACAAAGGGATCTTCGAACAGCAAGAATTACAAGGACATTTTGTCAGGAATGAACACACTGGCAAATATGTTTGCAATAAATGCTACCGTCATTACGGCGACTTAAGGCAATTAGTTGAACATATAGCAAGACTGCACACCAATGACGCAAAGTATCAATGCGGTTTCTGTCAGGAACTCGATTCAACGGTACCAACTGGGCTCGGATATATTTGTTGCGTTTGCGATGTTGTGTTTGAAATTCCTCGCGACCTTGAAGCTCATATGATCACACACAACACAGTACAGGCAGATTAGATTTTCTTTGTATTTTAATAATGAAATATAACAAAATTTGTGTGAATCATGTTCTCGTCTATAATTCAAAGTAAAATACTTTTAAAAATTAATTTTGAAACAAATGCAAGAGATATCAGTTTTATTTTACAGTTGAGTTAATTTACGAGAAGCCCTAACTCTAACTAACCCTAGTAATGCTGTTCCAACAACTTGTCAACAGGATGTGTTCGTACTGCTTGTTCCCAGCACGTTGACAAGTTGTCAATGGCTTGTTGACAACTTGCTACAAAGTTGTTGAGCTCAACAGACTTGTTACAAGTTGTTACAACAACTTATTATCATTGTGAGTGACAACCTTGTAGCAACTTGATAAAATAACAGTATTGTTATATCGCTTGCATCAGTTGTGACAACGGTGATGAGGCCAACAGACTCGCAACAAGTTGTTCCAACAAGTCTGATATTGTCTGCACGTAGACAACACGCTCGTAGCAACTTGTTAGAAACAGCCTGTATTAGTCTTGTTGGAACAACTTGTAGCAGATCTTTTACCGTCATCAACCTTGTAACAAGGTGATAACAACTTGTTCCAGACTTGTCGCAACAACTGGGAACAAGCAGTACGAACACATCCTGACATCGGCTTCACAACAACCTTGTTACACTTGTTTGCAGATCAGTAACAGCAGTGTATACACACCTCTCGTGGCCACGAGTTCACCCTCGGTTTAAAACTTGGTTTCGTTTGAATTTTTATGAATCAATCTGTTCGTGACGCAGTCGTGAGTAATCGTGGTTGCCCGGCTAGACTTCGTAGACACATCGGACTGACTTCGCGGTTTGTTACGTAAGACACATCCCCTGACGAGTTTCGCATATTTTGCGCGAAATCGTTTCACAAAAAGTGGATAGATCCATGGGTAGAGCATGGAATGAGAATTTTCGATGAAAATGAGTAGAAAGTTAAAATACACGGGCATCGATTTGCTTAACCATGTGTTATCGTAGATATAACCAAATTGGTAGATTTGACTTGGCAGCGAGGTTATCACGTATACGACCGACACGACGCCGAGCATGCGCACGACGTCGCGCGTGGAGTTTCTGGGATTCCTCGAGACGCGCGAGGACTCCGGATTGAATCGCGCGCGGTTCTTGTACAGCACCACCACGATAATTATATGCTGAGTGAGAATGAATAGGAACGCAATCACAAATGTTATATAGACAGAGACGCTTAGGAAATCCTTTAAAGTTTTCGAATTGCATTTGGTGTCTTCGATGATATTTCCATCACAATGCGGGCTGAAATCGATGGCACATATATGGTCCCCGCCCGCTTTTATCGAATCGAAAGCATATAAACCAGGTATCTCTAAGGCTATCGATGCAAACCATACACCAACGATGATCCACTTGCTTTTGTTTTTAAACACGACCGATTTGAAAGGAAACACGACCGCCACGAAGCGTTCCAAGGTCATGAAAATTAACGTGAAGACGAAAGCGAAAGTAAAAATGGGTGGAAGAGTGAACATTGATTTGCAAAATATGCGACCCGACGCGCCTCGATCCACCGGGATAGCCGAGACTGCGTTACCAATCTTGTTTATCATAAACAGCTCAAAGGATACGGAAGTGAGCATGCGCAATACGTCAGCTACGACCAGGTTGCATAGCAACGCATTAAGATTGTTGTGAAACTCCTTGTTTGCGGCTATCACAATCAAGATGAGAAAATTGCCAGATAAACCAACCAACAAGATTACGCTGTATCCCAAAGTGAAAGATAATTTCTCGCCACGGCTAAGATTAACCGGTGGTGGGTTTGAGTTTGAACCTACAAGTTAAAAGCGAAGATATCTTTAATACGCATGTAAAAATCTAACAACTTGTCAACAAGATGTGTTCGCAACAGGCTTGTAGCAAGCTTGGCAACAAGTTGTAACAATGCTGTTATTCTATCAAGTTGCTACAAGGTTGTCACTTACAACTTGTCAACAAGATGTGTTCGCAACAGGCTTGTAGCAAGCTTGGCAACAAGAACTTTGTAACAATGCTGTTATTCTAACAAGTTGCAACAAGGTTGTCACTCGCAACTTGTTGACAAATTGTTGAGGTACAGGACATTATAAAATAACATGTATATAACGCGTGCTCTGATTGGTCGAAACCCGTGTTTGGATCAGGCCATCCAAACACGGAAGACTATCGTGTTGTTGTTATTTTATAAAACAATTACTTTATGGTTTCCCTGTTAGGATGGCCTGATCCAAACACTTGGGAATGTTGCTCGAGTTAAGAAAAGCGCGCAAAATCACTCGCCTTCGGCTCGTGCTTTCGCGTGCTTTTCTTAACTCTCGCAACATTCCCGCGTGTTTGGATCAGGTCATCCAAACACGGAAACCATAAAGTAATTGTATAATAACAAGTTGTTGGAACAACTTGTAACACGTCTATTGAGCTCAACAACCTTGTAGCAAATTGTCAACAAGCTGGGAACAAGCAGTGCGAACACATCCTGTTGACAAGTTGTTGGAACAGCATTGCTAAAAGTCTGCTGCAGTTTTGTTACAACTTGTGCGTTTTTACCTGTGTAATTGATTAACTTCATGTATGGCGTCATTATTAATCATAAGTATTAATTGAAAGTTTCAAACCGTTTTTTGAACCATTGTTCTTCGCTTCCAGGAGATGTCGTTTCATGAACTTTTCTTCATCGTTGAAACCATCAAGTGGAAAATCTAAATGACAAACAAATGTTTTGGTCTTAGTGAAAACTATCGATTGAACTTGATACGCACTGTAATTCTATTTCAAAATCATTCTCGGAGATGTGACAAGTCTGGAACAAGTTGTTATCATCTTGCAACAAGGTTGATGAGGCCAACAGACTCGCAACAAGTCTGATACCGTCTGCACGTAACAAGTTGTTAATAAGTTGATGACAACAAGCTCGTAGCAACTTGTTACGAACAGTCTAAACTAAACGAACTTTATTTATACTGAATAGCTTTATCAGTTCTAAACTGTTCTTCCTATAGAGGTCCAGTAAGGGTCATCTCTTATTGATTCAGTGTTACTACAGGAGGAAACCTAAACTAAACTAACTTTATTTATACTGGATAGCTCTATCAGTTCTAAACTGTTCTTCCTAGAGGCCCAGTAAGGATCATCTCTTATTGATCCAGTGTTACTACAGGAGGAAACCTAAACTAAACTAAACTAATATAACTTTATTTATACTGGATAGCTCTATCATGCAGTTCTAAACTGTTCTTCCTAGAGGTCCAGTAAGGGTCATCTCTTATTGATTCAGTGTTACTACAGGAGGAAACCTAAACTAAACTAACTTTATTTATACTGGATAGCTCTATCAGTTCTAAACTGTTCTTCCTAGAGGCCCAGTAAGGATCATCTCTTATTGATCCAGTGTTACTACAGGAGGAAACCTAAACTAAACTAAACTAATATAACTTTATTTATACTGGATAGCTCTATCATGCAGTTCTAAACTGTTCTTCCTAGAGGTCCAGTAAG
>CACRXK020012717.1:0-14785 GCA_902702795.2 Paramuricea clavata
TATCCGGTTATGGATTTGGCCACAGCCCCTTGTCGCACCGCGCGTAAGAAGGGCTCTGGGTACGAGAATGGAGCCTACCTAATTTCCCAGTTAAACTAGAGACAACTACAATATGTCCAGCATTTCGCTCAATCATATGCGGGAGGACAACTTTGGTTAGAGATATTGTACCCAGGACATTCAGTTCAAACAATTCTTGATCGACTTTGAATTCGGTGTTGATAATTATGCCACGCTGTGATCTACCACTGTTATTTACCAGAATATCTATCTGAAGAGAAATTCAGAAATAATGAAACTCCTGTTGGAGAAAATGGCTCGCTCCAAAATATCAGGAGTTTGGGCACTCGATAGAACTAATTGTAGATAGGCTTCGTACATGGAAATTCGAGTGTGAATTTATACATTTATTAGACGTACAATCACTTTCAGAAGTTGTTGGGACACATGCAGTTTTAGATTGTAAGTGGATCACTACAGTTTTTTACACACAATACCGCTCCCTTCCCCCTCCCCCCACCCCAATCAATGTCGCTCCAACCAAAACACATCAAACCTGACGAGAAATGGGACACAACATTGAACAGGGGGCGGGGGGGATTCACGTTTGTTGAAATTCAAAGGTTTTGTGGCATCTGTCCCAAGACTTTTGAAACTGATTGTAGCTGGAAACTATATATATATATATATATATATATATATATATATATATATATATATATATATATATATATATATATATATATATATATATATATATATATATATATATATAAACTTTTCAAGTACATCACTCATTTGAACTCTTTATCGGAAACAGCAATTGCCAAACAAGCTTTCCTAATCTCAAAAGATTTGTTTACTAAACAGAACACTTCTTATTATGGAAAAGCAATGGATATTTTGAAAGCATTTAACCTCAACACAGAAATCACTGACTTGGAATCAATCACAACTGAACTTATTCAACCTATTACCAAACGTCTTTTAAAGAAAATTACCTCACATTTTGGAAACACAAACTTGAAAATTCCTCGAAACTAACCTTTTATTCAACCATCAAGATAGATTACGAACTAGAAAAGTACTTATCTATAATAAAAGACTCAAACAAAAGGAAAACCTTAACACGATTCAGATTAAGTAAGCATAGCCGTCAGATTGAATCTGGTAGATACCATAATATAGCCCGAGAAGAACGACTGTGTAACCTTTGTCACTCTGGAGAAGTCGAAAATGAATCTCACCTCCTCCTCACTTGCAAGGCTTACGGTGACATTCGAGTAAACTTTATAAACAGTCTAAAAAACGACCTCACTACTACTGAGACAAACGTAAACGAACCAACTTTATCAGTTGACATAATGAAGTCAACTGCTAGTGACACCATCCTGAAATTATCGAAATTTATTTTTTCGTGTTTTGAGGAAAGACTTAAACAACTTGAAGCCGGGAATGCTGGTAGTCATTAGTTAAACTTTCCGTCCTGTAAATAGTATCTTCTTATAGTCTACTTCTTAAATATTTTTATATGTTACATTGTTACGTTATAGTTAAGCTTCAGCAATACCTGTAAAATATGGTCGTGCTAATAAAGCGATTACCAATACTATGCCACGATTCTTTAAACTCACGCGCATGTTTCGTAGTAGCTTGTCCTAGGCATCTCGTTTGAGACCAAATTTGTGTCCGTTATCGTCTGCGCGCTTGGCTGGGAGTGAATTATGGTCAATGCATGGCGTTTTGATGTTCGGTTAATCTTGTCCGAATTTTCTTAGACGTTTGTCCAGTGTACTTGTTGGGGCAGTTTTTGGAAGTAAACATGTAAATGCATGGCGTTATGTTTTTCGGTTACGTTTGTTTTGTCTTTATGATTAGTGAACTTGGATCTAAGTTTGCATGTTGGTTTGTGTGCAATGTCGATGTTGAACGGTCTGAGAAGTCTAGCTGTCATTTCCGACGTGGCGTTTATATAACTTGTAAATAAGTATTCACTTGTAAATAAGTATTGAAAAGTCCTGCGGGGAATACTTCCAATAATAATAATAATAATAATAATAATAATAAGTATAGGTAATCACATGGGAAGGAGTGCAATTAATGATTAACACTACGAGTGATATTTGAAAAATGTGCCAAGATTGCACGAGCCGCCGAGGCGAGTGTAATTTGGCAAATTTTTCAAATATCACGAGTAGTGTTAATCATTAATTGCACGACTTGCCCGTCATGTGATTATTTATTTATTATATGCATGACAAAATCGCTTTCTTTATATATCAACTGCATTTTGTCAAGAGTTTTTAATTCTTTTGTAAGCAATTTGGTATAAACAAACTTGGGAAATGATTATAAACTCATAAAGGCACATAACTTAAACTAGAACACAAGATTCAAACTCAAACAACATATTTTAGACTAACAAAATCTTGATAAATTGTATTTCAAACTTACATAGTCACGTTTCGCTGCATCCCGCCAAGATTATTTCTTAAGACTGTTTTCAGGTATTTTCCACAGGCTCTTTTTGCCATACAATGTTTCTTAAACTCATTCTTGTGCCAAAATTCAGTTAAATTCGTCCACATTTGTTAGAAATACTTATCTAAATTTCGCTGCCATATTGGATTTTGTTGTTTTGATTTCCCACTCCCCCCAGCCATCACGAAAATCATTAATTGCACTCCTGGAGAGTGCAATTAATGATGGTAATAGAACGAATAGGAGTGCTATTAATGCCATAATCATACGAGTGATTACAAAATCAACCGACCGCGTAGCGGGAGGTTGATTTGTTAATCACGAGTATGATTATGGCATTAATAGTACGACTTTAATTCGTTCTATTACTTATTAATTATTTATCTTCTGTAATCAAACTGTTTAAAAAATACAATTTGTTGAAGTTCAATATAATTATTAAATTTTTGTCACGACAATTCTTAGTGAAATAGCAGAGGTGAAATAGTACAATTTTGAATTATTGTTTATCATATATAATCAAATTAACATATTATTAACTTCCGGGCATTATTTCCGGTATAATCACATGACAACATTTGTTTGAATTATTCAACACACAATTGGGAAGCCATGTTTGTATGTTTATAACGTGTTCAAAATAGTGAAGTTCTTTAATTCAATTAATCATCTGAATTGGATGGAAATATAACTCCTGGTTGTGTTTAGTTCGGTGTCTTCTGCTGGATAAACAGGTAGGTCATTTTCGTCAGAAAATATATAATTTAACAACCCTCGAAAACGAGATCTGCATTCGGCAGATCCGACCTACAGTAAATGCCGACCTATCAACCTCCCATGTCGGGCAATGTTTTGCCGACCTTAATTTAGCCAAAGTAATAACTTTTTTGGTGCTTATATAGCTGTTAAAAAGTCAGCGATTATAGAATTCGGTGTATTTTGGTGTAAGGTTTAAGAATTAACGGGTATATTTATGATATAATTTAGGTAAAACTCTAAAGAAAAGGCTTCGTGACGTTTATACTTTTCAATGATTCGTAAATACGTGATTACTAGTGCAGGCTACCAGTGCTCCAAGACATGGAAACAGATTTTAAAAAATGCCGAGATGTGCAGAGCTAGGTCAGGTTTAGGACGGCATTTTTTTTCCGACCTCAATTTTGACGGTTTTCGAGGGCTGATTTAAAAATTAAAAGGTCAAAATTTGTGAATTCCTCCATTTTGAAATTTTTTACAGCAATAAACAAAATAAAATTCAAAGTTTGTATCCTGAATGCTGATTGGCTAGTTGTAAATACTAGACTGATTTTCATTGGCTGTAGACAAGAGTGCGATTACAGCTCAGAAAAGGTGCGATTAATGCTCAAATCGCACTCCTGTCAACCAATGAAATTGCAGTATTTGCCACTGATTACAGAAGATAAAAAATTAATGAAATAATTGCACTCCTCTTAACCAATCAGATTGCAGTAATTTTGTCATGTATATAATAAATTGCGTAATTACACTTGCTTTCCTTTTTAATGAAGCTGTATTAAAGTTTGCTAAATTACCCTGTTTAATTTAAGAAAAAAGGTAAAATGCAAAGGAGAGCAAATTAATTTGAAAACCTACCTGAAATTACTGAACAATTCAAATTTATTTTGTTTTATTAAGTAAAAACTGTTTATCGGAAAAAGCAATTTACATTTATTAAAATGAGCATTTGATTTCAAAACATTTTACGAAGCGATTCAGGTTAAATTTTACATTAATTAAATGAAAGCTCACAAAATGCCGAACAACATACCTGAAGTACATATATCGGAAATTCATTGTTAAATAGTTAAAAGCGATAATCTTTCAATTATTTTTGGCGTGTTGTTCAAAAAAATATAATAAGAATTGAAATCATCGTGCTACCTTGGCAACACTGACGTAAATGCGAGCCTGCGTTCAGTCTTGATCAATTACTAATACTTCATGTTAAATCCGATTGTTTGGAAAACACAGGCGAGGGGTTACTGAATGCATATATTTCTACTTTAATGGTCTCATACATTGTATTTTCAAAAAATTCACTTTTTTGAAATATATAAATTTGGGGGCTCTTTCATATGCACTTTCATGCTGGCATTATATGTTTTTCGTTTCTGAGTTCCTTAGTGGTAAATTTTGCAATCAAATTTGTCTAATATTGAAATTGGCTCATAGCAACCACCTTAGCATCGAAATGCTGTCAGTGGTTAAATCGATGTTATTGGCTCGGTATTGCCGACTAAAATAGTCTACATTTGTACTTGCTTACATTATTACATGTACTTGTATTTGAAGCCAGTATAACATATCTTAAATGAAGTACAATGTCTATTTTGTCTCGATGTTTTATTTGGCAAGTCTATAAGTTGAAATCTGATCCAACTTGCTTGAATTGTATCTCGACACTAGATTATAGAGTAGAAAGTCACATCACGATAAATATTAATTTTTAATTGCATTCTCTTCACGATTTCTTGTTGCAAATTTAAATTTCATCACACAAAGTTGCTAATATTTTTACAACGCGACAAACACGTTCCTCTCCCACCCTACCCATAGTATAATTTTATTTTATCACCCAGAATCTGGATGACACGTGACCAACCGAAACCAGGGTCTTTCGTTCGCCTCGCGCAATTCTCAGAAAGACCGTGGGAACGAGGTTGAACACATCACCGTGATGATTGATGAGCTTTAGACTTCGCTAATGAATAGCAGCTGGGAAATTTGCAGTCGCTGGCAGAGAAATTGCTGTCGCGCGTGATATTTTACAAAAATTCAAAAATTTGAAGAAACAACACGAGTGAAATCCCAACTTATGAACTTGCATTCCAAAAACGTGGAAATCTGTGTGTTTAAACTGTAACTCTTGTCGTAGTTTGAACAGTGTTATAAATTGTTGTTTCTAGTTATATATTAAAAGGGCCCACAGTAATTGGTTTTAACTGTTGTGGTGTCCCAGCCATGTGAAAGTATGTATTGTACTGTACTGAACTATATATATACTATACTGTCTTGTGTTAGATTGTATCGTTTTGTATTTTTTGTATTGTACTGCATGGTATATATAAATGGCGAAGTTATATAAATATAAATAAATAAATACATACATTGTCAGCATGTTAATTGTGGATTGATTCAAAATACAGGAGATAAAGTTACACAGTTAGGAGTTGGCTTTTGTGCTCTTCGAATATCCATTTTTATTCGCGGATTACTACAACTTGTTGGTCTCATGGGTGGCAAATCTACATAAACGTAAACCGGCAACCAAGAGCTATAAAACAAATGACTTTTCAAAGAGAAAACTTTATTCAGTCAAAAGGATGAGGGTAAATAAACATGCTACTGCGTGATAGTGAATATAAGGCATATTTGTCGCATGTATTTGAGAAGGAGGGATAATGAATCAAATTTTGACCACGTCTTACTTACACCACGTCTTACTTGCCACGCTCACTGCTTGCAGTTTGAGCGCTCTGGCATGATTTTGATGTCCCACATTCGTGAGGCACCAAAGGTAACTGTAAATAGCAGTTACTTTTATCCTGCTCATCAGCACTACACTGATGAGACCCATAAGGCCGAAACGGTACCGTCTGTAGTTAATAGATATCGCATTCAAAAATATACCGAACAACCTATTTATATAATAAATTAAATCTTCTAGTTTCAATGGAAATGGTGGTTAATCCATTGAACTAAATATAACTGGAAGGCTAAGGGGGGAGTTGAAGCCGTGCTTGAAGCTTTTTTTGTAGGTAGACCCAGTGCTTTTTAAATTTTGTTTTCAAAATATGCACATTTTTCGCTCAGAAAAATCTTGCCCCAAAATATTAGTTATACTACCAAATTTAGTTTATATCAGTAGTATGATAAATGAATTTAATATTCGCAAAGCAAACAAATCACGTATTATGAAAAAAATACGAAAAAACACGGCCATAAGCATGAACGGTCAGAAAAACCACGCGTTTTAGGCTGCTTTTTCTGAGTTTTTTGAAGTTTAAGATAAAACTAAGACGTCATACTTCAGAAATTATTTAAACCCATGCAAAATACATCTGTATGCGAAGTTTCAAGAAGATTGAACGTTTAAGGTCGAAAAAAAAAGCATTTGAAAATTGACAAAAATATTGTCTAAGTATTGCTATGATTGCTACTGTCAGTCGGTCGCTCACGTCAGAGTCAAAGTTCTCATAGCAGGTTTATTAAAAAGCTAATTTTAAAGGGGAGAAAAATGTAAAACCGAAGTGTGTTTTGCTTCTAAAAAAGGTTATGCCTTATAGCTGTGTTGTTTGTGGATGCAGGAGTAATAAAAATAAGGAAAACGAGGAACACATAGAGCATATAGCCTACCACAGGTGAGTCTATATGTGCATGCACAATGTTTACATAGGAAACCAATAAAAAATCAGGAAATAATTGCATAATGTTTTATTTACCAACATATCTGCACACAGTATATACATAGTCTGACAATTTACATGTACAATATAATAATATAAACTTTAAGATTCCCCTTGAAGAATAAGGAGCTGTTAGAAAAATGGGAGGAAGTGGTCAAGAGAGTAAAAAATTATGGAAATGGATGGAGGGCAACACAGCATAGTTTTATTTGCAGCAAGCACTTTGAAGAGGATGACTACATTCAACTCCCAACAGCTGATACAGTTTCATGCAGGCTTAAAAGAAGTGCCATACCCCTATTGTTCAAGATTGAATTATTTTCATGCCACATCTCGGATGAAGCAACAAGACGGCTACAAAAAGAATGCAACAACATGCCGGTACACACAGTACGGAAACGAGTCACTCAACAGGACACCCCACAACCAGCAAAAGTGCATATAATCAAAAATTATGAAAAAGTCTTCAGAATGGGAAGCAACTATACAGAAATATCTAATAAGCAATTGAAATCAAAAGTAAGAAACTTACAGCAACAACTACGTCAATGCAAATCAAAAATCGCCAACATGTCAGATGTGATCAACAACTTAGAGCAGAACTTGATTGTCAAAACCGAAATCGCTGACAGATTGCATACTTCATTTGATAAATTACAACTATCCATTTTCCACAATGCCAAAAACAACACCACTATCTCCCCATGTGGCAGACGATACACAGACGACAACAAAGAATTCTCTCTAACATTATACTTTTATTCACCAAAGGCATATGAATAAGTGAGGTCAATCATACCACTGCCAAATCCATCTTTGATTAGAAAATGATCAAGCTCAGTTGACTGCGAGCCTGGTTTCCTGCAGGAGGCATTCGAATCGTCGCAAAGTGAGGCAGATAAAACACCATCGAAGAAAGACTGTGGTCTCATTATTGATGCCATGTCAATAAGGAAACAAATATTGTGGGACCCAAAGAAAGAACAGTACTCGGGTTTTGTTAATTATGGCCCAGTACCACCGTGGTTGGAACACGAACCCGGTGGAAGTGTCCGATTGGTTATTTTCTGGCTGATAAAATGAATGCTAAAACCCAAGCACATCTGGTTAGGATGGCCTTGGAAAAGGCAGCTGACGCAGGATTAAGGGTTTGGTCAATAACTGCCGATGGTACATCTGTCAATGTCAGCAAGTTTACTCAATTGGTTTGCATATTTGGTACAACATACGACTCCATGGTAACCATGTTTAAGCATCCATCACGGAATTACAATGTCTATGTAATATCATATGCTAAAACTCGCACGAAATGCACTGACCAGCTTAGGTTCATTTTATGACAGTGACGGTGGTGAAATTCAAAGGAAGTTCTTTCATCTTTTGCATAACCTTCAAGAAGATGAAGGATTGAATTTAGGAAACAAATTCTCAGCACAGCACCTACAATTTGAAAAACATAAAATGAATGTAAGATTAGCTGCACAAGCCCTAAGCTCATCAGTGACAAATGCAATCGAATTTCTGGACGTTTCGATGAAGCGACCGCAATTTAAGAACAGCGGGCCTACTGTAAACTTTATAAGAAATATTGACAGACCATTTGACATTCTTAATTCTAGATGTCCTCGGGCTAAGGGATATAAGCAGCATCTGAGACCCAAATCACAAGATACATGGGAAGATTATCTAAAATCAACAGCAGAATATCTACTGTCACTGGTTGGGAAACAAGGAAAGAATAGAGAACAAGAGCTTCTTTCTACTCACAGAAGAAAAACATTTATTGTTGGTTTTGTAGCTACCATAGAATCCACCATCAACATGGCAAATAAAATGTTTTCACTGAAAGAAAATCCTTTTGCATATCTGTTAACGTACAAGTTCTCACAAGATCACATTGAATTGTTGTTCTCGTGTATACGCTCTAAGGGTGGTTGGAACAATAATCCAAACAGTATGCAGTTAAAATACGCTCTTAGAAAAATGCTTTTCACGAATGCAGTGAAAGCCTCGAAAAATTCCAATTTTATAGATTTTTCAGAAGGTTTTTCTTCGGGAATAATTCCAATTTTACATAAGAGAAAACACAGATCCCCGCTTATCGAAGAAGAAAAGCCAGAAAATGATTCCGGGTTTACGCTAACAGAGCAGCTGCTAGTTGAACAGTTAGCTGAAAGAGGACATTCAGAATTTATGGGAAACATTCTGTTCGACATCAGTGGATTCATAGTCAAAAAGTTGATAAAATTACTTGCCTGTACAGCTTGCAGAAGTTGTCTCATTTCAAGTCTTTCATCCTCATCAGTCGACCATGATTACTGCGGTGCAAAAACCACACAACATTCTGACACTCCAGCAGCCTCAGCTTTCACACTATTCGTCAACAGAGGCGGTTTAACCATTCCCTCGCAATCAGTCTACGCCGTTGTCAAGTATGCTGAACATATTTTTAAAGCTTTTGTTGTCAAGGATGGGAAACACATCAACTCAAGTGAAAAACTACGCAGTAAAATGATCATGGAAGTCTGCCATCATTTTGTTGTCAATGAGTCCTGTCATTTAAATATCTTTGGCGATCATGATCCCGGGATGAACGAAGTTGGTTTGGACGAAGACCACAAGCTAAAGTTGATCAAGTGCACTGCCGACAAGTACTTTATGCTACGACTCTTCACGTACGGCAAGCGTTATTGTGAATCTGTTGTTCAAAATGGAGAACAAAGTGACAGATTTCAGTTAACTAAATTAATTTTGTTTAATAACCAGTGAAATATTAATAAAATACTGGTATTTTTTTACTTATCTTTGTGTGTTGTGCTGTTTTATATGGCGTTGTTAATATTTAACTGACCATATCTTGCCAGTTGCCAGTTTGTCTGAAATATGTTCCGTTTAAAATAGCATTGATCGTTGTCATTTTCAAACTTTTTCGACTCCGTCCCACTTCTTATACACAGAAGACTTTTCCTAGCTCATTAGAAATATATAAAGCATCTCAAAAACGAAAGAAAAAGGCAACAAATTGTGCAATTTTACATCGAACATTTCCCATTTTCGATCGCCGCTCCTCGAGCATGCGTCCTCCAGTTTCCGGGGTGTGTGAAAATTTTTTGGGGGCGAGCTGGCTTCAACCAATCATAGGACTCTATCATAGGAGTTAGCCTTCCAGTTATATTTGGTTTAATGGGTTAATCTGGCGCATGCGCAACAAATTTTCCAGCTGCTCTAATGATTTCCTTTCCCAGGGGGTTAATAGCAGAGCGAAATTTGCACCCCGATCGCCCCGGACTTACGCCTGAAACAGCATTCCGTGCCTTTGGGTCGAGGAAGATGATTTGTTTAAAACCTTAAGTAAGATTGTGCTTAGTTCTGAATTACCCTGGATTCCAGAGCCTATAAAAAATTGAAACTTCGCGAAGGCTCTGGTTCAACGGGAAGATTCTTTGCGAAGGGAAGATACGTCGCGAAGATACGTCGCGCAGGCTCTGGTTCAACGGGAAGATTCGTCGGGAAGCTACGTCGCGAAGGCTCTGGTTCAACGGGAAGATTCTTTGATTAAACCACGCCACAAAACAGAATTAGTGGTCGCGAAGACTCTGGTTCAACGGGAAGATTCTTCGATTAAACCACGCCACAAAACAGAATTAGTGGTTTTAGTGCAGATTCTGTACTAAAACCACTAATTCTGTTTTGTGATTGACGCGGTTTAATCAAAGAATCTTCCCGTTGAACCAGAGCCTTCGCGGCGTTTCAATTTATTTTTTACTGTCGAAGGCTCTGGAATCCAGGGTAGTTCTGAATTTGCTTACCATGAATTTAAATGTATCTTCTCATGTATATGTTAATATATTCTTTTTAAAACATAAAATATTTTATTGTCATGTTTTAGAAATCGTTTGAAATTGTTAATATCGATATTCAGAGATACTCCATATACCTGAAATGCCATTGTGATCGTTTCTTGTCTCGTCTTCCGTCTTTGTCTATGTGAAAATTAGTTGCAGAAATACAGAAGTGAGAGATATTAGGCATTCGAGAGAAAAACAGTTCGTAAAGTTAATTACATCATAATTTTAAATATTCACAATGTGCAATGGATAAGTAAAAACGAACATAGATCATGCATGATATTCCACTTGTCCAGTGGTAGGTAATTGTTAATGGATTATGCGCCGTCCTAGATCCGCCAGGACGAAATTAAACATGAATGAGAGATAATTTTAAAAGCGCTGCACTTACTCTATAGTCTGATAGACTTATTTGAGAACGACTGCAATAATACATCTCCATTTCTAATCTGTTTAGTTTACTTAATCCTGTAGTACTTTATTGATTGAGCAATAAATAGCCAAACAGTTGCAATTTTGAATAAACAAATTGATCTATATTGTTACAGGGCACTCTCACATGCCTAATGCGTTGAACTAAATTTTAGGTTAAATTTTAAAATAGATGTTGTTTGCTTCTGAACCGTCAGTATTAAAGACGCTCAACTCCAATTAGTGGATGCAAAGTATGCAAAGAGTTTGAAAGCAGAAACGGAAGGACGTGACGACACATGACAAGACAGATAAAGATGAAGGAGAAGAGGTGAAAATGATTACAAAAACACTGTTGATTTGATCTCGTGTGTTAAATAAAAACTATTCTGTGACCATATTATTATCTCTAATTATTTATTTTTTGTATTTGGCAAACGAACGCCCAATTTCTTGCAGTAAGTATAAAACAGTTGTCTCCAAAGAAACCGCTGATTTGCATTTAGTTAGGAGGGATGTGCATGTGGGGGGGGGGGGGTCAATTTTAAATAAGTAGTGGGCCTTTGTTGCTATTTCTGTTCACTTTGCATTTTATGCTGGGCCTTCATATTACCGTTTTAGTCTGATTGGCAATTATTTTTGGGGTTGGTAAAGAAGAATTAGCTCCCAACTTTTACTCCTTGGTTATCTATAGCACTGAGATCGCCCCCACCCACACACACACACCTCCTGTTCTTCCGTCATCTTTTTTCGTTCATCTTTCGCGCTAATGTGGAATAAACATTTTATTTCTGCATCGGACTAGTTTTGCACAGGTTTTTTTGCATGTCTCATTTTATGAGGCTAACATATGTACAGTAATTGTATTTTTCCATAACATTAAAACGCGCAGTGCAAGTGAAATGGAAGAAATAAATTCTAACATACCGCTTCAATATCGCGTAACAATGTCCAATCTCCTGATGTTGTTGTATATCTCGTTTTCGTAACGTTGGTCAGTTGGTAGTTTTCAACTTTGGTTGTTGTAATTCTGTTGTTAAATCCAACACATTTTGGTTCTTTCTCACAAAGACTATAGCACTTTATCTGGACGGTTGGGTTTTCAACACTATGACTCGATTTAACCTCATCTGAAGGTAAAGGTGGACCTCCTATGTCAAAGTAAAAAGCTCAAATAGGTCACGCCTTGTTAATGGAATTAGCACTGTATAGCGACATTGACGTTTTAAATGTAATACTTTAATTTATTGAATAAAAACGGAAGGCTTAATTACCTTTTGTGATGGTCTCATAATACCTGGGAGAACAGTTCTGCGCAATATTTGGAATAGTCAGCATTAGTATGGTTAAATAGAGCATCTTCAGCATGGTCGAGGTAGCAAACATTGTTTCTATATGCGAGTCACGGAGCAAGTGACTATATAATGGATTAGCAGGTGATAAATACGCTAAAGTCGTTAGTGAAAGATGTTAGTGAAAATAAAGGCCCACTTGCACTTGTCTTTTCTCACTTGTAGCGGCATATGGTGAGCTCGATTAATTTAAGTTTCTACTGCATGTGAATTGACGACTTGCGCTTTAGACTAAATTTTAATCTAAGTAAGAACAACGAAATCTATCACCACAGCTAGAAAGAACGTCTTGGAATTAGTAATATTACAAAATTTGGTTGCGAAATGTTGTAAAATACGGAAAATATAACCCTTCAAAGTTGGCAAATTTGTTTACTTTTGTATTACGTGCGTGAATTGGTAACTAAATTAGTTACCAATTTCCGCACGTAATAGAAATGTATACAAATTTGCCAACTTCGCAGGGCTATATTTTCCGTATTTTACAACATTTCGCAACCAAACTTTGCAGTTTTTCTAATTTTGATAACTTCTTTCCAAAAATATCCTTTGTTATTCCCAGATTAAAAATTTTTCTAAAGCGCAAGTCGTCCATACATGCCCAACATTAATCTAATTTTAACCTCAAATTTTACCATTATACTTTTTGTTTAGTGACGAATGCATTCCAATCACAATTTTTCTTTCATCAAACGCGCATGAATTTGAACCTTAAAGATGAGTACTTATACATGCATAAATTTTATTACAAACACAACAGCACAGTTTTTAATTTCGGTATTTAATTTATTCTTTCTTGACAAGCGGTAGTTTGACTCAATTTTTGTAATTCTACATTTCAGCGAATATTTACCCCCGAGTATTTACCTGGCATGGGCGTACCGGAAGGAAAAAATTAGGGGGCGGAAAGAAAATTGCCCGACTTTTCGTAAAATTGCCCGACTTTTCGTGATTTTGCCCGACTAGTACCAAAAATTTTTTTCCGGAAAATTTTTTTTGGCGACCTCCGCCCCCACCCCCGGCGCAAAAAAAATTTCGGTCAGTGTACCATTTAAGGGGTCAAAAAGATTTTCCGGACGTACCAAAATTTTTCGGAGCATCGCATAAATTTTCAAAAAAAACACATTTGCCACAAAATTGACTAAATTTTTGAAAAAAATGACAGAATTTGTCCGATTTTTTTTTATAACAACCCAAAATTGCCCGATTGTTAATCGAATATTGCCCGACTGCCCAAAAACTGGGGGGGCTACCGCCACCCCCCGCCCCCCCGCCCGGTAAGCCTATGTTACCTGGCCTCCCGCAAATGCCACCAAAACCCGAAACAATCGTATATTTACATACCATTGGCCAATTATTTCAAATTTCAATAGACACACTAGGAAATAAGTATAGTTTTCCAATGGATTACATTGTCTGCCTCGATTCCAAGCTATTGTTTCGTGTGCACTCAAGCAAATTCGGGAAGTGTCTATTCTGAATATCTTCTAACTCTTTCGAATTCGCCCCAGAGGAGGAATGAGGGTCTTCCCGAAATGCAACGCGTGAATCAGTGCGGCTCATTATTATTCAAGCTATTTATTCTCAACACGCCGTTCGATTAAAAACTGTTGAAATATATTGCGATTTTTGCTGTGAAGATCTCGTTTTCTCAAAGGTATGTTTTGATAACCTTTTTGTTTAGTAATTTAATAAAAGAAGTTTTGAATAATTTTGTATATATATATCGCATTTTACTTATGTTAAATTCCCATTATATTTATGCATGTTTTGGGTGTTGAAAAAGTGGCATTGAAATATTCTGGAGTAAATTGTACTTTTTTACAAGTAAACTAAAATAAAATTACATCAGTGAATTCAGGAAAGTTTACTCTTTATACTGATACTTTAAAACATGAATTTACTACATAAAACCGAAGAGTTATCGCGGTTTGAAAATGAGCTATTTTTGCTATATTCGATAATTAGCAAAAATAGCTCATTTTCAAACCGCGATAACTCTTCGGTTTTATTGAATAAATTCATATTTTAAAGTATCAATATAAGGAGTAAACATTTCTGAATTCACTGATGTAATTTTATTTTAGTTTCCTTGTAAAAAAGTACAATTTAATCCAGAATATTTCAATGCCACTTTTTCAACACCCAAAACATGCATAAATACAATGGGAATTTAACATAAGTAAAATGCGATATATATACAAAATTATTCAAAACTTCTTTTACTAAATTACTAAACAAAAAGGTTATCAAAACATACCTTTGA
>CACRXK020012718.1:0-14784 GCA_902702795.2 Paramuricea clavata
TCGAAGAAATTTGAATTTTGACAGATGTTTATCTTTAAAGGACAATGGCAACGAAAATTTTTATTGGCTATTTCAATTCTACTTGACGACCTAACAATGAAAATATTATCATGTCCTTCTCGAACATTTTAGTCTACGAGTAAAATGCATGCAAACTTTGTGTTTCGCCGTCATCTTGGAAAATTTTTTTAAAAAATTATCTCGAAGGTCAATGAACTTTGTGACGTCATTAGATGGGTAGCACCAAAACTACAAGAGAGAATTCTATTGCGTGCGTGTTATGTTTGCTAGAAATATGTCGTTTTGAGCGTTATACTGGCAAACCCTCTTCGCAATCAAACAAGAGAAGTCTACACTAACAGATAAAAACATATCGAGCGACTGGGAAAGCAAGAAATGTCGCAATTTACAATACAGGTATTTGATAAAAAATATTGCATTAGTGTTTGCCTTGTTCCACTCGAATTTTTGCGTTTATTCAACACGGATTTGGATATATACTATGAGAAATAGTGTTACAAACAAGGTACATACTTGGTAAAACCTTTCTGCCTTTGGTTTTGGCTCAAAGTGCACTACGCGTGGTAATGCTCGGTATTGTTTTATAGTCATGAAATTGTGTTTACCCAGCTAATGACGTCAGATAATGTATGCTGTGGCATAAATGTTTATTTTTAAAATGGCGGACAACTGTTGAACTTTTTATTACATTTTCTCAACAACTAAACGCGACAAACCGGCCAAAATATAAAATTAAGTATTCGTACGTAAGTATACCTAATAGATATAAGCAATAAAAATTTTGGTTGCCAATGTCCTTATAAGACAACAGAACTTTGATATAATACTGTGGCTTAGAAAGCGAAATATTAGTTTGAGGAAACTAATTTGCTGTTTGAGCAACCACTTCTAACTTCTGAATGTAAATACAACACAAATAAAAACCCCGAGAAACTTTTAATTGCGCCGAGATCAATTTCCAATTCGCAAAACTTCGAAACGTTTATACATCTAACTTTGCTGTACTTTTCTACATGACAACGAGAGCTTAATCTTTTAGAATGTTTCGTCGTAGCCATGGCATATAGGAAGTATTTAACATAGCAACATTTGGATATATCCTGATCTACTCGTTCTTGAGTTTCCCGATTGCTTGTTTGTCATTGTTAACAGAATTTAAAATTTCGCCTGTTGCATAGCTTTTGCATTTTATATACAACGGCTGTTTGCAGAACATGCGAGAAGATGATCACAATATTATTCTACGTAAACATATCGTGAAGTTCATGGCTATAGTTAATTCCAAAATATCTCCACGCAAGTAAACCAATTTCAACCGAAACAGTTATGTTGCCACATTCAAGGGCTTTCCCCAGTAGCTAACCTCTCAATAAGAAGGCTTCCAATTGGCTCTAACTCTTTTGAACACTGCCAGATGATTGTCTCCTAAAACAAAGGGAACGGAATGTGCAGCTCGTTTCAGCAGACGTTCGTTAAGCCAGTTTTCCACTTCAACCATATCGTACCGAAGCGTACCGTATTTCTTTGTTTCCTGAGCACTAGAGTGGAACTTATGACTTCGACACAAAAGAAAATGCTACGGTACGTTACGATACGATCGAAGTGGAAAACCGACTTTAGCGAGGGTTAGAACTACTGTATAAGAACATCTGTGAGGGAGACTAGTGCCAGTGTTGATAGTGCCAATAATATAAACAAGCTTTCGTTGGTTGGGATGCAACCACCTCAAAAATATAAGGAGAATTTAGACGTTTGGAGCGAAGGCCCTTCGTCTGGAGTTATACTGGCCAAGTAACGCCAAACGAAGGGTCTTCGCTTGAAGCGTCGAAATCCTCCTCATATATTTTTCAGATACAGTAGTTGCATCCCTATACCAAGGAAAGCTTGTTGAATTTTTGGACTTTTTCGGGGTTTTTGGATTATGCGGACTTTTTGTGGATTTCTCCCGGACTTTGAACAGACATTCGGTCGATTTGGTCGGATACAATGTTCTTTATAGGCTAAGACCCTCCCTAATCAGTATAGCCAGACATACTTCGATCACCATTCGTATATGGATACGAAATTTTTACTAGTTTCTGAAACATTTTTCTGTCAAATTGTTATCGTTGAAGCTTCCCTGTTGAGCAGTTAGATGATGTTTCTTTTTTCGTTTTCAGCCCTTGGAACCAGGCTTTGCCTATGCCTTTTTATTGGCTTAAACGTCCACACCGTGTCGATTAAATTTTGGCTGTTTTGCATTTTTACTTTGTTTCAGAAGCCGTTTGAGGCGATCAGGTTTCCTTTTTCTCGCAATGAATCTTCTTTCTCTTGTTGTGAACTTTCTTTTACTCACAGAGATAAATTGGATAAATTAATCCGAGGTCCGGAGGTAGTTTAAATCCACTATCCGGCGGATAAACTCGAAGTTTGAAGACAAAATAAAGTGTATTTCAGATAAAAGGGATTGCCATGCATTGTGATAGAAATGGACAGATACGGTATACCGTTGAGAAGTCCCTTTTTTGACACTAAATGAATATGGAAGCTTACTTCTCTTGCTCTTGACGTACATCGAGCTGAGCTCGCTATTTCGGCCTACTAAATAATGCCATGGCTTTGCCATATTTTACGCAGACCAGTGTCAGGGCTTAGACGTTAGATATTCCGGCTTTTTTCCTTTTTTTCTTCCATTATCTAGTTTGAAAACAAGCTATAAAACTTTCACTATTATAGCTGTGGAAACAAACAATGACTTCCCTTCGAAGCCAAACAAATATAGATATAAATAGACAACAATTAAGACGAAAACGTGTTGTTCGCTTACCGTTAATTCCTTCGATCAGCCAATCAAATCTTGCAAGAAAATGTTCTTAAAACTGATTTGAATGAAGTACAAGGTCAAGGAACAAATATTCTTATATAAAATAAAACTGAATCAGCGTACTGAAACAAGAAAACAAAACTCACGGTCTTTGCTATTGCTTTGCTGTATCCATTGGATAGGAGATTTATCCATTTGATAGGACTTATCCACTGGATAATTTATCCACCTTTCGTACAAACGGTTCCAGTTAAGTATCTCCTTCCAGCGAATGTCAGTGACGCCTGGTTGCTTGCACTGGCCAACTGTAGCTGAAATCGCCCGTGGCGAATAGCCTTTTGGGATAGTGTCAACACTATTGCTCGTTGTGACCATAGGCAGCCCAATGTTATGGTTGCCTGCTTGCTCGACGTTTTAAAACCGTCAAAAAGACAGCCAATGAGATTGCAAATTCGTCATTTGAAACGCCATCAAAAACGTCGAGCGCGAGTCCAGCATCGTCCCATTCAGAAATTGAAAAAAATTGCAAAAACTTTTCGTATTTTTCTCGCACTACAAATTTGTTTTGTACGTTAAAATATTGTTAGTATATAGTAAAAGTATCGTAGATTTTATTTCCGTGATTATTTTAGCGTAGATGTAAAGATATTTGAAGTATTTTGGATTGTTTGAAGGTATATGTATCGTTAGTTTGATTGCATTTGCCTATAACCTTAGGAAATAATGCAACTATACAATGCCTCGCCCGCGCGCAGGCAGGCAACCATAACCTTGGGTTGCCTATGTTCTGACTCCTTGCAATTGATGTTGACCCATGATTTCTCATTATTTTGACCAACGAATATCTCTCTGTTGGAACTGAAAACATTGGTACAATGAATATGCCACCTGCACTTAGCTAGGATGAAAATCCTTGTAAAGATTGCGAGGTATTTCCTAATGAGTATTGCGCGATGTTACGACATACGAAATATTACTTATATTACTTATTATTATTATGTACGTGGATTTCTAACTTGATCAGTTCCTAGTAAACAAGCGAATAAAATATGGAAATTATCGAGTGGAAATTTCTATGCTCATTTGTTAGACCTAACCCGGAACAGAAGAGAAAAATGCAACTTTACGTCCCTGGCAGGAATCGAATCTGCGGCCCTGCGATTACGCAGGTTCGATTCCTCCCAAAGCCTAAAGTTGTATTTATCGCTTCTGTTCCTGGTTAGATCTAATAGATGTATATAAATTTCCACTCGAATATTTCCATCTACAATACCATTCAACTAATATTCAATCGAGTGAGATGCCCATAAAATCTTGATAAGAGTAAAATATGGCACTGATATTTATAAGATGATATTTTAACTGTCTGGACGAATCAATTATCTTGTAATCAGCACGTCATTTCATCGCAGCATACTTAGGCCATTGGACATTTTAGCCATATGATACAGAAGCCAAAATCTTTTATATAAATGTGTTCAATAATAATGTTGTTTTAGCAAAGAGACTTCCCTTGTCTTAAAAGTCTGAAGGTTTGATTTAGAGAACGTTTTCCCTCCCACATTCTCCCTATAGATTCGACGCAGAATCCAGCTACTATTTTTGCTTTGATTTTCAGGACACAAAAGATGGTGACGAGATGCAGTTGCAGGAGATGAATTAGACTGAGATCGAACCGTGCCCTTGTCAAACAAAAAATGGGGGAAATCTGCTATCCATGCAGAAAGTCGCCTTATACAGTATACTGCATAGAAGTTAGAATAATTGTAAAGTAAAGTTTTATAAAAGCGTACAAAACGAAGTCTATTGAAAACATGACCGTGCTAGCTGGGATGTAAGGTGGTGTAATAGTTTCCTTTCTCCCCCCGACCACAATGAGAAGTTGCAATGGTGGCCCAATTTTTGTTGACCTAACTCAGCATGGAGAATTCCAGAGGTCGGTTAAAATTATCCTGGGGTCCTTATAGCAGTTCTGTATTTAATGAGGTCCTTGCACAGGGCTTTTGTAGGAATTGGAAGACCGGTCTATAAGGTTAATATAAATATTGTATTTTCCATTTTTGGTACCATCTCAAATTAGCGTCTGGCCTTCATGCCCTGTAACATTGATGGCCCATCAAAAGTATATAACTCAAAACGTTAAATGTAAACAACAAAAACAGGTAAATTTTCGTTTGCGTTAACAAAACGGCGTATTTGGTGTGAAAGCGAAACAAACATGTTTAAAATAATTTCTAATACATATTTATTTTAATTAGAATCTGTACTGTAATGGCCGCTTTGCTAAAAATTTCATTTTCACTCTTTGTTAAAATGTGATTAATTTTAACTGAAGGCAACTGAATAGAAGACTTTCTGTATTATTCCAGATACTGTACGGTAGCATTTCGTATTATTTCCGTTGTTAACGTGCTTTTTCGCTAGGAATTAACAAACAAACATAGGGTTGGTTCAAAAACTAAGGACCTTTTCAAAGTGATGACTCGTAGTGATGACTCATAGCGGGCATCGCTATCAGGCAAGTGGCCCATTGACAAGACGCCTTCTTACTAATTAAAATCAATGGGTTAAATTTGGTTATACTGTAGTTATGGCAGCATGCTGGGTGATGTCGCAATGTATGATTTTCCAGTCGTGCTATACCCTTCTGCTTAATTGAAAATATATACAAAAATTAATATATTACAAGTATATATAAACAAGAAAGAAGAGAAATAACAGGACAGGCTAGTATTGGAAAGAATTTTATGATGCGGCATTTTTAGGCACGGATGGTATGGCATGTATGACTAATACTTCCTCACTCTAACTAATATTAGGCCTACTCAGTTTTTGGTTTTTGCAAATAAACTTAAATATATTATAGGGCTTGGCCCAACCTCTCTTGCGCACTTAACCTAGCGATGTAGTTTTCTCTGTGGCTGGTATGGTACTGTGATTGCGTCATGCATATTGTGGAATTTCCTATTGAATGTCGAATAGTCGCTACACCTTTAATATAATAATAATCATGGTCAAATGGAGGCAACAGCATCACTTTAACGTGACTCGCAAGTAATACTGACAGTGTCAATCCAGTGCTTGAAAAAGGAATCATTATGGGTTATAAATTTACTCAGTATGAGCACCAGGGGCCGCAGAACCGGAGGGGGAAATGGTGGCAAGTGAAAAAAGTGTCCTTTTTTCTGGGTTAAAGTGCCCCATCTAAAGAACGAAAAAAGTATTTCCTGAGCCCTCTTTTGCTGGAAAGAAAGTGCCCTTTTTGCAGTACTATAAAGACTCTGTAAAGACCATTTCCGACATTATATAGAGACTCGATATTTTCAAAAATTTTCGTTCGGCTCGCGAACGTCATAAAATCGTTTGATTTTGGTCGTAATCCAAAAGTGCCCCTTTTGGCCAATTCCCCTCCACTTTCGAAATACTTCCGCGACCTCTGATAAGCACCAAAAAGTGCAAATATACTTCTTTAAAGCTTTGTTTATTTCCAATGAAAACAATAGCAGCAAAATCGAACATTAGTAGTGATTATTGAGGTTCATTGAAAAGAGTCAATTTTTTGCCTTATCAGGCCCATAAAGTGTCGAAAAAAGGCTAGAAATTGTGGATATAAGTGATATAATCATATGAGATTTGAAATGCAACTTCGAAGAAAACAAGAATAATTATTTCATCCTTGATCATTAGAAAGGATAATCCCGAATTCGCAAGTAAGGTAAAAGAGACCAGTGTTGCTTTGAAACTGAAATGTGAAGAAAACAATTGGTCGTTTATAGATAATAGTAATATACACAGCCTACATTTAAATCGCAGGGGCTTACACCTAACTCATGAAGGGACTGCCCTACTACAAGCCAATATAGGAAATATATTAAAATGATATGATAAGAGGCCGAGGGGAAAAGATAATGAGACAAATTGGTCAGATATTCCTAAATTAAGAGGTTTTAGAATGGCTATGCTCAATATAGTTAGCCTTCCGAAACACCTTGACGAAATTCGCCTGCTATTGCATGATAAAAAATTGGATGTCTTGGCACTAAATGAAACTCGCCTTGACTCCTCTATTTCGGACGACCTTATGAGTATCGAGGGTTACGATATACTGCGCTCTGATCGAACACGAAATGGAGGGGGAGTGTGTATATACGTTAGGTGTCATGTAAACTATGAAAACCGTCCAGATTTAATTCCAAACGATCTAGAAGCCGTTTGTTTGGAAATAAAACAAGCCAATAGTAAGTCTTTCATTTTTTCGAGTGTTTATAGACCTCCAAATACAACTGTTGAGACTTTCTCAAAAATTGAAAGGCTAATTGAATTAGTGGATGATGAAAACAAAGAAGTTTACATGTTAGGTGATCTAAATTGTAATCTACTCGATGTTAAAATGCTCCAGGAAATAATGCAACTGTACCAATTAACACAAATAATTGATGATCCTACACGTGTTACTAAATCTACAAAATCATTACTTGATGTTTGCATTACTTCCTCTCCGGATAAAATTATTTAATCAGGCGTGGTGCATCTCGGTATAAGTGATCATAGTTTAATCTATGCAACACGTAAACTAAATTCCATGATTAAAGGAAATTCTCAAAATTCGGTTGAATTTAGAAACTTTAGGAAATTCAATGTTGAAAGCTTTCTTAGTGACTTGTATATGCTTCCATGGGTAGAGCTTGACTGCAAACAAAACGTGGATGAAATGTGGGAATGCTGGAAAACCTTATTTCTTCAAGTGCTTGACAAACACGCACCGAAGAGATTAAAAAGATTAAGGAAAAAGGGTAATGTTCCCTGGTTCAATAAAAGTGTTAAAAATAAGCTGTTTCAGAGAGACCACTTTAAGCGCGTAGCAATAAAAACCAATAATGAAAATGATTGGAAGCTGTACAAGTCATCTCGAAATGCTGCAAATATTGCCTTGCGAAATGCTAAAAGGGAATACTATGCAACAAAATTCCTCAATAACAAAACGAACCCAAAATATGCGTGGAAAACAGTTAATGAGATACTGGGAAGAAGTCAGAAGCAAAATATTGTTAACGAAATTAATCTACCAGAGAAAACAGTTACATCAACTACTGAACTGGTTAATGTTTTTAATGATTATTTTACCGATGTTGGTCCTAAACTTGCTGAAAAAATTGAATACGAACACAACTGTAGCTTTCGAGATTTCATTCCTCAACATGAACCAGTTGAGAGATTTATTTTCCAACCTGTAAATGTTGCAACAGTTTATAGACTTATAACCAAATTAACTATCTCCAAAGCTACAGGTATCGACGAAATTTCAGCTAAAGTATTAAAGGCTGCAGCTCCTGCTATTGCAGAGCCTTTAACAAGGATTTTTAATATGTCTATTGCCACTGACAGATTCCCGATGGAGTGGAAAGCAGCACGAGTAACTCCAATTTTTAAAAAAGGCCAACGGACTATGTTAGACAATTATAGACCAATTTCAATTTTACCTGTGGTCAGCAAACTGATGGAAAGGATTCTGTACGACCAAATGTATAATTATTTAAAGAAACAGAATGTTCTTTCAGAACATCAGTTTGGTTTTAGACAATTTCATTCCACAACTACCACACTTTTAGATTGTACTAATGAATGGTATATTAACATGGACCGTGGCCTATACAACATAGTTGTTCTTCTCGATTTAAAGAAAGCATTCGATACTGTCAACCATGAAATTCTTTTACGCAAGTTCGAACGGTATGGCTTTGGTAATAAAGCCCTAGATTTACTAAGTAATTACTTAACAAATCGAACACAAAGATGTCAGCTAAATGGAATGCTTTCAGATCAGAGAGGAATAACGTGCGGCATCCCTCAGGGAAGTATACTTGGCCCTCTTCTGTTTATTATCTATATAAATGATTTGCCAAATTGTCTCAAACATACAACACCAAGGATGTTTGCAGACGATACCAGCCTTACAGCTGTGGGCAAAACATTAAATGAAGCAGAAGAGATAGCGAATAAGGATTTGAAAAATATTAAAGTGTGGTTGTCTTCAAACAAACTTAGCTTAAATATTGCGAAAACGGAATATATTTTGATTGGATCACGTTCTAAGATTAATAGCATGGATGTCCAACCCACAGTTAAGATCGACACATGTCCAATCAAAAGAGTAAAAAGCGCAAAAGTGCTAGGAGTTGAAATCGATGAGAACCTAAACTGGGAAAAACATATTGAATATATCGCTAGTAAAGTATCTTCGGGGATTGGTGCGTTAAAAAAACTTAAAGAATTTGTAGACCGAGATACATTAGTGCTGGTGTATAATGCATTGATCCAGCCGCATTTTGATTACTGTTGTGAGGTTTGGGATGAGCTTGGCAAAGGCCTCGGCGAACGTCTTCAAAAATTGCAAAATCGAGCGGCTAGAGTAATTATGAATTTTAAAAATGAGCATGGACAGTCTATCTTAGCTCGTACTGCTCTTGGTTGGACATCCCTTGAAGAACGTAGAGCATTAATGAAGGCCAAACTCATGTACAAAACAGTAAATCAACTAGCTCCACAAAGACTGTGTAACATTTTCCAATCTTCCAACACTGTAAATAGTTATAATTTAAGAGGTTCTTCAACTGGGCTTTTTATTCCAAGGCCCAGTACAGAATTTTTTAAAAAAAGTTTCAGTTACAGTGGGGCTAAATTATGGAATAGAATACCAGAAAATATTCGAAATTCGATATCTTATGACTCGTTTTGTAAAAACCTTTTCTCCTCGCCCTCGGCCTTATTAAATTAAGTAGTTTATTTAAGTGAATATTTAATAGATTTATATAATAATAGTTTGTATGTATTAATAAATTAGTTTTTAAATTGTAACAATTAGCCAGCACACCTCTCATGGAAATCAGCTTAGTGTTGAATGGGACTAATTTGCTTAAATGAAGTTTATCTATCTATCTATCTACTCTATTTGATTTAAAGTGGTTGATTTAAATCTCCGCATTCCACATGACAATGGTAAATTCCGTTTGCAACTTACTCATGCAGCGATCCCTATAGTTACTGAACAGTGTCTTTATATAGAAGGATATCACTTACAATAGACTGGATCTTGAGTAATATCACTGCATGCTCGTGCTCTTATTTTGGACAAGTTAACGGTACCTATATGGCTATATATGTGTTATAACAACACTAATACAATGTATTGATAAATTGATGGATTGCGATTGTTTAACATTTTCACGATGTAAAAACAAAGATACATGTTTATGCTCTAATTCTCTGATTATCCTAACTAGTATAAAAACAGCAAAATTTTTTTTAAAAATAGAAAAAGCAATAATAAAAAAATTAATAAAGATATGCTAAATTAAAAAAATAATAAAAAAACTGTAAAGTGGAGGAAGATAAAGACGGTGCCGCTGTTCAAACGCGATTCCGCCAAGCGCCACGTTTTCATCTCGCTCAGGAAATGACTATTTTGACCACGTTTTCATCTCATGAAGGAAATGACTACTTTGACAGCAAGTGGATATGTAATGTTAATCGCCAAACAGAATTGATACATTACTTATAAAATTCAAATTGATACATTACTTACAAAAGCTCATAAAATTTAACAAGCTATGAAGAAAAGACAAATGAAATCTCTGCCGTGTGTCAGTGGTTTTATTTCTGATAAAATATCATTTATAAGATGGGTCAATTTTTCAGCTATTCAAGCTATTTGTAGTCTGTACTTTATCAGATCTAACACGCTCAGCTATCGCGTGGTGTTTTGTATCTGATAGTATGCATGTATTATGCAAAAGACGGCACGCAGTAGGGTATCAATTAGAGAGGTTCATATTTGACTTAGCTTCCACTACTGCTATCCCTTCCTCTCACTGGCTCACTAGGCTTCTGATTGGTTAATCAGAGTATATTCAACGCATGTAATTGGCTAATGGTGGTAGTTGATTGGTTAATAAGGGTACATTCAACCCATCTGATTGGTTGATGGTAGCGGCAGTGGAAGTCACATCCGAACCTCTATATAGTGCTTCGTTAATTGTTGTGTTTATTGTCGTTGACGTTCATCGTTTTCTCCCAATCGTTTACTTCATTGAATCAAGCTAGAGAGCTTCAGTCAACAATGCTAAAAAAAGTCGTAGTTTTCGTTATCTTTACCTCAACCATGTTCCACAGAAGTCTATGTTTTAGTTCTGGAGCACCGGTTTCGCAATGCGAAAGCATAAGACCATTTCATGGGTCTCCTCCTCAAGGTGGAGCAAGCCCGTACCAAATTAGGGTCGACCGACGGTTTTATACACCAGGCCAAATTGTCAGAGTTTCCATCGTAAGTTCAGGCGATGATATCAGAGGCTATCTGATCCAAGCAAGACGAGTAAGAGGAAACTCGGCGATTGGAATGTTTGCAGCTCGTCCCTTTAATGGCAAATACTTGCATTGTAGCAACCGCCAGGTAAAAACGACAACCGTTTGTTTTAACTGTATACATTTTTATTGTATTCATAACATGTAGAAACATGATAATTATTAACTCTTAACTAAAAAACAAATCTCCGAGAAATATTCATCGGAAAGGTATAAGAGTATGGCTAATTTTTAAAGATATACTAAAATTAACTATATTGGATTTAATGAGCTATTTTAATTGATCAATCAGCCATTTTGACAATGGGTCATTTTTATCGCACTTTATTGGGTGCCACGTAACGAGTGACAAATTTTGTTCTAAGAAATTGTTCATCCTGTTTTTTGCAGGATAATTTTCTGCCTTATCAGGCCATCAAGCTGTAGGAAGATAGCTAGAAATCATGGACATATAAATCATTTCATGTCTTTGATAATTTACATATATCATGCAGCCTTTAAATATATATGGCTTCGATGTGATGTGGTGATTTAATTAGCCACATCCCATATGCAATGGTAAATTCCATTTGTAACTTACCGCGAACCTTGGTTACACAACACTGTCTTTATATTTCACTTAAAATAGAATTAATCTTGAGTAATATCACTGCTGCTGCACTTTTATAACTTGTGACAAGTTATTTGTAACATGTGCCTATTAATTAAACTAATACTTAACAAATAGATTACATTTTCCCGTTGTCTGTTCAGTTATAGATACACAGTATGACGTCAGTAAGAACAAAAAAGTCCACGAGCCGCCTATAATAAAATTGAAAAAATTGCCGAATTAAACAGTTGAACAGTTTATTTTTATTCCCCCAAACATTTGGAAGTCGAAATTTTGCAAATATCACGCGTACATGATCTATACAAAAAAACGAAATGCTATTGGCTCGCTTAACTCACGTGCTGAATTTTGATTGGCTAAGCTTAGAATGCGCTAGACGGTAATAAATAAGGAAGAACTGAAAATTTATGAAAACAGTCAAAAACATTGCTTTAAAGGAATAAAAACCTGTGATAAAAAGGCAATTATTTTGTTCTGAGCGACTATGCAATTGAAAAGCACTTAAACATTACCTATGTTGCACGAAGTGAAGAAAGCAGCTTTGAAAACAACACATTGACAAGGTTAAGTGACCGAAATAGTATTTGTTTTCGAAGACCGGATTGAATTTTCGGAAGTCGCATCTGAATGACTGAATTGAGATTTGCCGAGTTGCTAGCTTTTGTGAGTCATTTTTGCCTGTTTATCGAAGGTATTCAGTGATGTTTAGTGGTATTTAGTGGTATTTAGTATTTGCCCGTTTATCGAAGGTATTTAGTAAACATACTCTTAATAAACCTATTATTATTTTTATTATTGTTTCATTAGAATCTAGTTTTCCGTCAAATTGCTTTTTTAAGACACGTGAATCGTGAAACGGCTTGTAAAACGTGATCCATACCCCCCTTTCCCACCCTCCTAATAGATCATGGCTCTCGACCAATGAAATCGCATGAATTCTTAAGGTTATTATATAAATACTAATACATGCCTATTAGTATAGGTAATGTGATGGCGAGTACAATTAGGGATTATTATTAGAACAGATTAGACTAGAACAAATCACTGAATTATTTACTTGCCAATATGGCCTAAAGCAGGTTGTTTTGAAGCTGTAATGTTTCGTGTTTGACACAAATGTTGCCATCACTGTTATGCTTGGCGGTGGCCAATTAGAGACCTTATGATTTACGACGGCAATGGCTACCAATGCAATAAATCATTGAAAAGAATTGAATAATTATAATATATGAATAATTTAAACATTGTCCTCGCTCTGTTTACAATGCCAAATCACACAGATTTTCACGTCTTGATACAACGGCTGCATTTCGAGCCGCAACAAGTGCAACTTCAAACTGGGTTTAGCAGAACTCTTCCCAACCATAAAACCACGTCTTCAACTTTTAAGGCTGTATTAAATTCACACGATTGATAATATAAGACGAATTATCTTTACTATACTATTTATTTGAAGGCCGGTGTTTGTTTTGACCGTCGTCGTCGCGTTGCCGTCCTAAAATCGTAAGGTCTCTATATTATGATGCCATGAACGCACGAGACTCGTTTTTTATTTCTTAAATAATAGCCTCACTGTGACTTCACAACGCATAATGACTATCTGCTAAAACTCCAAGATCTTGGAATATTTGAGTGACCCAGAAACATTCTTGCGGCAGCCACCTTATTTTGAACTCTTTGTAGCTTTTGGCCTTGACCTTTGCCTGGTATTATATAAGGAGTTATCATATTAATATACAAGGACTGTGAGGTTATATCCTGTCCTTAAGACTTCAATTACCTTGGAAACGTCCAATGAAATATAACTACAAAGATGATCGTGAGGCTCACACGATAAACCCCATCCAGTGTTTCATGCCTGTAACCACTTATATGTTTTAATTCTTTCAATTTAAATTCCAGAAAAGGAAATATAATGTTGTTCAGGGATATCACCTAATTTTTGTCGAGAAGCAATAAATAATTGTTTTAATAGCATTATGGCTTTATAGTTAATTTATTCATGTTGTGCCAATCTTGGAGCGTATCCAAGTAAATGTTTAGAACAGAGGCAAGTTTGGATCACTCTCAAAATTGGTCAAATCGATCTCTTGTCCCCGAGCCGACGGCACGAAGCGCCGTGCGAGGGTACTAATTCAGCCCGACTATTTACACCCGGGGAAAGGAACGCACTAGCGAAGTCTAAAGTTCATCAAATATCGTGGGCGCATGGCTCACCGTTCATGGGTGGTCATCCTAACTGATCTCAAAATATGTAGCGGACTGTCGTGAATAGTGAACACTGATTGGTCAAATTTGAAATTTGCACTATAACGACTGCATTGACGACAGCGAAATAACAAACATTTCTTTCAAGTTGTATTTTGGCAAGATTTTGTAGCGAGAGCCAAAAAACGTCTAAAAACGTCTAAAAGAATAGAGCAAAGTCGCCGATGTTAATTAAGGTAAGTTTGTTTTAAATATTGATGCATTGTTTGTTTTATAATTGATATATTTATAACTGATAGTGGTGGGCGATACTGCGAATATCGAACTGATACTATCATAATTGCATATATAAGTGAAAGGCGAGGGTTTCTGCATGCATGCATGTATTTTCTAGTTTATATGAATATTTAACTTTCAGGGTGCCGTAACACAGAGAACCAACTTAAGAGTGAAGACAGTAAATTTTCAATGGCGCACTCCATCGAGGCTCTCTGGAAACATTGTTTTCGTTGCTACGGTCATAAAAGACAGAGCTACATTCTGGGTAAAACTTCAGTCATCTCAACTTTCTAAGAGGGTAAGTATCATTCATCAAGTTACTGCGGCATGCGCATGCAGGAGTTAGACAATTATTGAGCGCGAAAAGTGGCAAGAGTTTATTGCTATAAGAGAGCTTTCGGAACCTTCTACAGTATGTAAAGTGGCGCCGCCAGGATTTCAGTTTGGGAAGACAACTTGATCATTTGTGACATCACAATTCTGAATTTTATGTTTCTGAAAC
>CACRXK020012719.1:0-14783 GCA_902702795.2 Paramuricea clavata
CTTCAGAATTTTATACAAGGGCCTTCAGAATTTTATGCAAGGCCTTCAGAATTTTACGTAAAGACTTCAGAATTTTATACAAGGGCAGTCGGAATTTTATGTATTAAAAGCCTTCAGGATTTTATACAGGACTGAGCCAACAGAAAACCACTGCGCAAAGAGGAGTACTTAGTGTAACCCTTGCAGTATGGCAAAATAGTTTTTGAAACCTTGATATACAAAAGAATGTTTTGTTGTTCATGCGGAACTGCTGTTTTACACGAAGCAAATTATTGTCACGAGTGTGGTTCAAGCATTATCAATCAAAGCGCCGAGGATATTGAAAACAATCTCCCAAATATTATCGAAGGCTATTTTAATAGAGGTTATCAGTATACCCCAATTCTTGGCCTGCTTGAAAAGTATCATGGCGTGAAGATCCATATACGTACACTTAAAAGAAAACTACGCAAGTACGGTTTAAGGCGAAGGGAAAGCAATTACGATGAAGCAACTGTTCGTGAGCTTATCACCAGAGAGATGCAGGATGCTGGAAAACTTGGAGGTTATCGATACATGTGGCATGCCTTACGATTGAGACATCATATTAGTGTCCCACGCAGAGTTGTTACCACTATTATGAAGGAAATTGACCCTGAGGGTGTCAGGGAACGAAGAGCTAGACGTAACTTCATATCGTTTGGACCTAATTTCACTTGGCATATAGATGGTAAGTGTTGCGTTTTCTTGGCATCGGCCATCGTGAAACATGTTCCTATGTTCAGTTAAAGTATGTACATTATATAGGTCTGCTTTGGTCCTACCACACCAAGGTGACAAGTTGCAATGATTGCACAACTGGTCCATGCGATTTGTTGCCTTCTGTGACCAAATTTGGCAAGCCCGGTGTTATCTAAGGCGCTTACGCAGCATTTTAGAGTTTATTTAGTTTGAATTGGGTGGTTGGAAAAACAATACGTAATAACTAATCCGACCCCCTAAAAGTGTCTAAATGTTTGGTCTCATGTTGTATTAAAATGACATTTCGCTTATACCACCCCCTCCCCCCAAGTTGCCTTTTCACTTCAAGGACAGTGAAAACAAAATTTTATTGTCTCATTTGAAAGAAAGTTTAAAGTAATCTATATATATAATCTTGTTACAGATTTTTCGGTATCAAGCTTAACTCTTTAACTCTTTGTTTAATTTTTTGACTGGAAGTTATGACCTGTCGATGACCATCTTCAATTAATTCTTAACGTCATTAACTATTGTTTTGATGGCATCTGGAGTGGGGTTAGGCGTAAAAAAAAAATACCTGTGGTTCCGGTTCCTGACCGACCCTAATTTTTTCTGCCGACCCTATTATTTTTTTAACACGATTGACCGTGCGACCCTATTTTCTCCAGGTGGTTGCGGGCTGCTCATACAGCGTGCCAAAATGGCGTCTGTTGTAACACTAATTATTGAACCAAATTGCCTAAATTCGTCCATAGGAAATACGCATCTCTAGTTAATATTGATGTTGGGTCAATACTGCAAATCGCCCAGCAAAAAACCGCCAAAACCATGAACAAAATATTAAAAAAAAAAAATTATTTCCGACCTACCGACCCTAATTTTTTCACGAAATGAAACCGGAACCACAGGTATTTTTTTTTACGCCTTAGCCTAATATATAAAATTACATCTCGTAAATTCAGTAACAATTAAAAGTTGTTTAATTGAAAATGCATGTTTTAATTAAATTTAAAATTTGAAATAGCAACCAAAAACATGTTTCAGGTTCATGTTGTTCACTGGCTGCCAAGATAAAAACACTTGTGTAACTTCATTTGTGATGTAATATGCATATCCTCAATAATCCCAGATTGCTTTCAGTAAAAATATTTCAACAATCATGCAAGATTAAAAAATTCGTAACAAGATATTTTGTAGATAATTTTAAACGTTCTTCAAATGAGACAATAATGTGATTGCCCTTTGATGTTATTTTATAGGTTATAACAAGCTGAAACCCTATGGTTTTCCTATTCGTGGGTGCATTTGCGGTTTTAGTAGGAGGATTATTTGGTTACAGCTTGTCAAGTCAAATAACAATCCCAAAGTTATTGCACAGTTGTACCTTGATACAGTTATGTCATTGAAAGGTTGTCCGCAGATTCTGCGGTCCGATTGTGGGACAGAAAATGTTATTGTTGCTGGAATGCAGGCATATTTTAGAGCTACTGGAAATGATGAATTTTCAGGTGCAAAATCTCACCAGTACGGATCGTCGCCTTCTAATCAACGAATTGAAGGTTGGTGGTCATTTTTCCGAAGGAGTAACTCTGGGTGGTGGATAAATCTGTTTAAAGACATGTGTGATTCTGGTGTTCTTGAATTAGGCAATGAGTTCCAAATGCATTGCTTGTGATTTCGTTACTCTAATTAAGCTTATTCAAGATGAGCTTGACAAGGTAAAAGATCAATGGAATAGCCATTATATAAGGAGGTCATGTCATGACACTGTACCTGGCGTTCCTGACATTCTGTATTACTTACCAGAGCAAAGTGGTGGTAGTCTTGATTGCCTTTTTCCTGTCTCACAAGGAAAAATAGCCGAAGTAGAAGAGCAATGCGAGCAAGATGCAATAAACAATCCATATCAAGAATATTTTGAGCATGTTTTGGAAATGCAAAACTTGGAATACCCTGCTAGTACTGACGATGCTTTTGAATTATTCCAACTCTTTAAAGACTTGCAGCATAATTAATAGATTTTTACATGGGATTTTGAGGAGACTGAATCGAAGTGTGACTGTGAATAGTCTTGAATTCTATATCTTATAAAAAAAGGCAAAACGGCCCTTTTGGAAGTCCCACATTTTTGTTTTCATAGTGTAACCTATAGCTGGAAATATAATTGGTTAACATGCATGTTAGTACCTGAAACTACAGGGTGTAGGAACTACCTGAGAAGTATGCAGTATGTACAAAAGAAACTTTAACCATGAAAAATTAAAGTATAGTATGGTTGTTAGAATCAAAATGAACACATTTTATTACTCAATAACAAACTGTTAACATCAACTATCACTAGAAAATGAACATTAAAATAAGGTTTACCATCCATGTTTTACTAGAATACAACAATAGATTTGTTACAACACATATCATTTTCCATTCTTTAAAAATCACAGGAATTAAAAGTTACAAAAAAAGCGATACGCAGTCAGGTTAAGGATATGCAGTCAGGTTATTTTTCATTTTTCAGAACATGGAGATAATTCCTCTTCTAATTAGCAAATTGCCTGCGGCAGTCTCTACACACAATTAGTCACAAAAACCTTATTTTAAAGTACACTTTCTAGTGCTCACCTTGTTTTATAAGGATATTATTATATAATTAATACATCCTTAAAGAATACGATGCACTTATAACTTTAACAAAACATTTTTGACCACCAGTCCTGCATGGAGTTGCACCATCATGCCTTGTGCCTTACCTTACTAAAATGTTTACAATAATTTTGACAGGAATGCAAATACAACCAATAAATAATATTAACAACTAAATATGGAATGTGGAGTATGTTACATAATTTATTATAATGAAATAATTCAATCATGGTTCATCAAAACCTTTAGTATTTAAAAGAGCGAAAGTAATAGCATCTTTAAATTCGTCATAGGTTGTGTGAACAGTTGGAAGAGACAATTTGCATGAACATGTATTTGCCTTCGGAAATTTAGACAACAAACCATTGCCTTCAGGCTTGTGTAAGAAAGCTAAAGACACGTCTAAACCAAGAGGAGGGACATCCTTGCATCCAGTGGAAAAAACATATCTCTAAAACTCATCAACAGTATGTTCCTCGACATCCTGGAGGTAGTCATTCCAGAAGGAAAGTATTAAAGACTCTTTGGCATGGGCATTTGATCCCAATTCACTTCGAGTAGTATTTGTAAACAGAGAAGAAAGAAGATCAACTGTCAATGGTTGAGGAACATAACAAAATGCAGGGCGAAATATATCAGGATTCTCAAAAACTGCTCCAAGCACACCAAGAACATTTAAACCATCTTTCAAACGTTCCAAAGATGAACAAACCCTTCCTAAAAGGAACCATCGAGCAGATTCATTTGCAATCATCTGAATGTCATCCAAAGATTTAACTTGCTTTAATGTACCAGCTAAATCGAGAACTGTCTGGAAAGAAGGTTGAGTAAGACAAGTCTGGGCATCAGGTACAGATTGACAATTGATCAATGCCAATAAATAATTCCTTAAATCAGGGTCATAAACATCACTTATATCTACAGAAGCAGAACGAACACCATGCACTAATGAATGATATAACCCTGGAGAAAAGCATCTGATGGCTGGACCACCATGTACTAGTGACATGGCTATAATTTGGCCTGCATAAAAGTAGTGATCGTTGAGGTGACATGTTGCATTGCAAGATAGGAACTTATTTTTTTCAGTTCCACAGAAAATTTGAGAATTGACAATCCATTCAAGAACAAGAGTAAAAAACTCCCTTTTAGGACCACCTTGATCCAGTGGTGTCCAGTGGCGTAGCTAGCGAAATTTGACTAGTCCTGCTATAAGACCCACCCATTCTAGGAGGGGTCCGGGGGTATGCTCCCCCGGGAAATTTTGAATTTTAGAAGTCTGGAATGGCCATTTCCTGCGATTTCACGGCGAAATACTCCAAAGGGAATATCAAAAAATTGTGTGATTAGCGGAAAATTTTTGATAATTTTTTTAGAAAAAAACATTTGCAACTTTTTGAAATCCATGCATTTTTTAATCATATTTCACTATATATTTTTCAACTTAACTGAAAATATAATGTCAAGTCACGAAAGAGGAAAATATCATGTATACCATACGCGTCTGTAATATGATATTTCACTTGATCAACAAATAATCCAACCTCACATGCCACTATTATACTGTTGAACACAGCGTTTTATACACTTATATTAAAAACGCTACGGCTAGCATTCATTAAAAATTCACTACGTTTGTTAGTAATGTGTTAAACTTTATATAATGGAGTGGTATCAACTACAGATCACTATGCCTGGCACTCTGAATGTAATTCAGTACGCTATGCATAACGTCTATGCGGCCAAATATCTACATAAACAGTGTGAATTGGTACAATATATCATTTTTAAAATTAAACTCCATATAAGTGCTCGTTTCAAAGGCACAAAGCAGATGAACTGGCAGTAAATATTACGTTCTTACTTTATATTAATACGACATTACGACGTACAGGCTTCACAAATGAAGTTTGTATTCCTCATTAATATTGTATTATAAAAATACACAATCCTCAGTCGAGTCTGTTCACATGCATTTCGTGAGCTAAAATATCTTAGCAGAAGCCAGAAATTATATCAAAATCACATTAGGCTTCCACACTCGTTGATTTCCATATTCATAACTTGAGTAATCTCGACAGAATTAGTAAAAAGTGGGTTTAGTCACGCGGAAAGCTCGCAAGTAAAGACAATACAAGGCCAAGTCCTGCCATTTCGAGAGAGCAGGACTTCGCATTTGTAAACAGTCGGTTTGAGCATGCGCAGACCTAATTTACTATGAAATATACTAGCAAGTCCTGCCATTTGAAAATGGCAGGACTGAAATAAGAGTCACATGTAAATCAATGTAGAGTTGCAGTTGCTAGGTAACAGACACGGCAAGCTATAAAATTGCGTAAATATAACAGAATGCGAAAAACTTTTTAAAAAATAATAACGAAAAAGACGAGAAAATGAGACAAAATAACAACATGATGATAAATTTTTAAAGCTTAAGGATAAATAAAGCAATGTTTTAGTAACGAAATTTTGGGAAATTTTTAGTCCTGCTGAGCAGGACCGCTAGCTACGCCACTGGTGGTGTCATCAAGTAACCAAGATGCATATATTGCATCTGTTGATGTACTTGCCTCTCCACCAGTCTCCTCTATCTCAATATGACTACAAAATAACAATAATAAGGCCTAGCAAAAAATCTTGCACTGCAGTTACTCCCTAGGGGTGGTAAGGTAAGGTAAATAATAGCTTTATTAGCATGACTATAAATGTACAGTATTGCTAAAGCGTATAAAAGTTATAACAATATATAGAGAACTATGGTAAACTAGGATTATACAATTTACAAATTAGTATATGACTGTGCAATAATACTTAATAGACTAACATAACATTAACGTTAATAAGAATAAGAAGAAAGAATGTAGACAAGTATAATATTTACAAATAAGGTGGTTATTACAACCTATGCTAACTAGCACTCCTGGTTTCAAGGTATTTTAAGCCTTTGTTCAAAACATGAATAAACAAATTTTGACAGTTTAGTTATGACTTCACTATCAGTTGACTTCATTAAGTCAGCTGATAGAGTTTGAGAGTTCAGTTTAATCTCGTTAGATGAGACATTTTCTAAAGAACTTCGGAGGTCTTCACGAGAATGCTCATAGGCTTTGCAAAAGAGTAGGAAATGGGTTTCGTTTTCCACCTCTCCTGAATTACAGATTTCACATAAGCGTTCTTCTCGGGGTGTATTTTGGTATCGCCCGATCTCAATTTGGAGGTTATGGCTGCTAACTCTAAAACGTGAAAGACATTTTCTCTTGTATGGGTCTTTTATAAGTATTAAGTATTTTTCGAGGTTGTGGTCCGTTTTGAATGTTGAATAGAAAGTTAATTTGGATGAATTTTCAAGTTTATGTTTCCAGAATGTCAAGTATTTTTCCTCAAGGGTTTTGGTAATAGCTTCAATATGTTCAGACGTTACGGCTTCCAGACTAGGGATTTCTTCATTTAGGTTTAAATTTTTGATTGTATCCATTGCATTTCCGTAAAAGGAAGTTTTCTGCCTAGAGTAGAGATCTTTCGAGATTAGAAATGCTTGCTTTGCAATGGCTGTTTCGGGAAGTGAGTTTAAGTGAGTGATGTATTTGAAGACCCTTTTGAATACATTGATAATAAGAGGGAGTTTTCCAAGCTCAGCTCTGGAAGCAATGTTACTTGCTTTCCTACTGACAGCGAGGTATATTTTACAGAACTTAAAATGGACTTTTTCAATTGGTAACTTGTCCCAATTGTTGAAATCGTTTTTCACGTATGTCCCCCATACTTCAGAGTTGTATAGTAGGATCGGGCTTATAATAGAATCAAATATTTTAATGGCATATTTGGGATTGAGGCGGCTGAAGTTGAGCTGTCTTCTTATACCATATAAAGCATGCAAGGCTTTCTCACTTAGTTGCTTTAGAGCTAAAGTGAAATTGCCATTGTGATTTAGTTTGACTCCTAGGTAACAGTATTCCTGTACAATTGCTATGTTCCGATTTCCAACATTAAACTTTGGGCTTGCCTTTCTTGTTTTTCGTTTTTCAATAATCATTATTTGTGTTTTCTTCAAATTTATCTCCATGAGCCATTTTTTACTCCAACTATGGAGATCGTCTAGAGATTTTTGTAGGCCGAATTTTGATCGAGATAATAAAATTAAGTCATCGGCATATAGAAGACAACTCAGTTTAGTTCCATTTGGTAGTATAAACGGATCAGCATCTGTAGTGTCAAATAATGTTGCCAATTCGTTTATGTAGATATTAAATAGAAGAGGGCTCAGAACACAGCCTTGACGCACTCCTGTGGAGTAAGAGAAAAATTCAGTTCGATTAGTTTTGTTTTCGTTTACGGCGCATTTAGAGTTTGAATATAAACTTTTAACAAGGTTGTAGAAGTTACCATCAATTTTGTTTTCAAGCAGTTTTAAAAAAAGGCCTTCATGCCAAACAGAGTCAAAAGCCTTTCTAAAATCAACAAAGCATGCATAGAGTTTTTCCTTTTTGTTCTCATTTATGTGTTTGTCTATTATTGTTTTAAGAGTGAAAATGTGATCGGCTGTTCTGTGGCCCGACTGAAATCCGATTTGGGATGGGTGAATTATGTTTCTATCAATGCTAAATTTACTTAACCGTTGATTTAAAATAATACAAAGGAATTTGCTGAGACAGCTAGTCACGCAAATTCCCCTGTAGTTATTGGGGTCAGTTTTATCTCCTGACTTAAAAATTGGTGTAATGAGACCTTCACACCATTGATCTGGGAAATGCCCTGTTTCTAAAATGAGGTTAAAAAGTTTTTGGTATAATTTAAGTAATATTTTGACACTACACTTTAGCATTTCGTTTTTTATCCTGTCAGAATAAGCAGATTTGTTGTTTTTTAATTTCTTTGCAGCACTTAAAACTTCTACTTCAGAAATCGGTTCATCAAGAAAATTATTTGGGATTTCTTCTTCAAGTTTTGTTAATTTTTGTAAAATATTATTCTGTTCTGTGTCTAACGTATGTTTTGCATGCAGGGATTCGAAATGAGTGAGCCAGCTGTTAGCCGAAACATCTGGTTTACTCATGGAAGGGTCCTCAAAGTCATCACTCATGTTCTTTAATAGTTTCCAGAAGGAATTTGGGTCATTTTCAGAAACTCTTTCTAGTCATATTTGGGTCATTTTCAGAAACTCTTTCTATTTTCAGAAACTCTTTCTTCATAAATATTACATCAGTTATACAGCTAGGTGTATAAAAAAACTGAACAGATTTGAAATTGTTCAAAACATGAATAAACAAATTTTGACAGTTTAGTTATGATTTCACTATCAGTTGACTTCATTAAGTCAGCTGATAGAGTTTGAGAGTTCAGTTTAATCTCGTTAGATGAGACATTCTCTAAAGAACTTCGGAGGTCTTCACGAGAATGCTCATAGGCTTTGCAAAAGAGTAGGAAATGGGTTTCGTTTTCCACCTCTCCTGAATTACAGATTTCACATAAGCGTTCTTCTCGGGGTGTATTTTGGTATCGCCCGATCTCAATTTGGAGGTTATGGCTGCTAACTCTAAAACGTGAAAGACATTTTCTCTTGTATGGGTCTTTTATAAGTATTAAGTATTTTTCGAAGTTGTGGTCCGTTTTGAATGTTGAATAGAAAGTTAATTTGGATGAATTTTCAAGTTTATGTTTCCAGAATGTCAAGTATTTTTCCTCAAGGGTTTTGGTAATAGCTTCAATATGTTCAGACGTTACGGCTTCCAGACTAGGGATTTCTTCATTTAGGTTTAAATTTTTGATTGTATCCATTGCATTTCCGTAAAAGGAAGTTTTCTGCCTAGAGTAGAGATCTTTCGAGATTAGAAATGCTTGCTTTGCAATGGCTGTTTCGGGAAGTGAGTTTACGTGAGTGATGTATTTGAAGACCCTTTTGAATACATTGATAATAAGAGGGAGTTTTCCAAGCTCAGCTCTGGAAGCAATGTTACTTGCTTTCCTACTGACAGCGAGGTATATTTTACAGAACTTAAGATGGACTTTTTCAATTGGTAACTTGTCCCAATTGTTGAAATCGTGTTTCACGTATGTCCCCCATACTTCAGAGTTGTATAGTAGGATCGGGCTTATAATAGAATCAAATATTTTAATGGCATATTTGGGATTGAGGCGGCTGAAGTTGAGCTGTCTTCTTATACCATATAAAGCATGCAAGGCTTTCTCACTTAGTTGCTTTAGAGCTAAAGTGAAATTGCCATTGTGATTTAGTTTGACTCCTAGGTAACAGTATTCCTGTACAATTGCTATGTTCCGATTTCCAACATTAAACTTTGGGCTTGCCTTTCTTGTTTTTCGTTTTTCAATAATCATTATTTGTGTTTTCTTCAAATTTATTTCCATGAGCCATTTTTTACTCCAACTATGGAGATCGTCTAGAGATTTTTGTAGGCCGAATTTTGATCGAGATAATAAAATTAAGTCATCGGCATATAGAAGACAACTCAGTTTAGTTCCATTTGGTAGTATAAACGGATCAGCATCTGTAGTGTCAAATAATGTTGCCAATTCGTTTATGTAGATATTAAATAGAAGAGGGCTCAGAACACAGCCTTGACGCACTCCTGTGGAGTAAGAGAAAAATTCAGTTCGATTAGTTTTGTTTTCGTTTACGGCGCATTTAGAGTTTGAATATAAACTTTTAACAAGGTTGTAGAAGTTACCATCAATTTTGTTTTCAAGCAGTTTTAAAAAAAGGCCTTCATGCCAAACAGAGTCAAAAGCCTTTCTAAAATCAACAAAGCATGCATAGAGTTTTTCCTTTTTGTTCTCATTTATGTGTTTGTCTATTATTGTTTTAAGAGTGAAAATGTGATCAGCTGTTCTGTGGCCCGACTGAAATCCGATTTGGGATGGGTGAATTATGTTTCTATCAATGCTAAATTTACTTAACCGTTGATTTAAAATAATACAAAGGAATTTGCTGAGACAGCTAGTCACGCAAATTCCCCTGTAGTTATTGGGGTCAGTTTTATCTCCTGACTTAAAAATTGGTGTAATGAGACCTTCACACCATTGATCTGGGAAATGCCCTGTTTCTAAAATGAGGTTAAAAAGTTTTTGGTATAATTTAAGTAATATTTTGACACTACACTTTAGCATTTCGTTTTTTATCCTGTCAGAATAAGCAGATTTGTTGTTTTTTAATTTCTTTGCAGCACTTAAAACTTCTACTTCAGAAATCGGTTCATCAAGAAAATTATTTGGGATTTCTTCTTCAAGTTTTGTTAATTTTTGTAAAATATTATTCTGTTCTGTGTCTAACGTATGTTTTGCATGCAGGGATTCGAAATGAGTGAGCCAGCTGTTAGCCGAAACATCTGGTTTACTCATGGAAGGGTCCTCAAAGTCATCACTCATGTTCTTTAATAGTTTCCAGAAGGAATTTGGGTCATTTTCAGAAACTCTTTCTAGTCATATTTGGGTCATTTTCAGAAACTCTTTCTATTTTCAGAAACTCTTTCTTCATAAATATTACATCAGTTATACAGCTAGGTGTATAAAAAAACTGAACAGATTTGAAATTGCTCTCCACTTCGCAAAACAGCTATTATAGTACCCAGTTTTTTATTATATATACTGTAGCTAATTCTTTGGGTACTTATAATGCAGAATAATAGAAAAAATTTCTCAAACTCAAATTTTATAAACCAGGGGGGTCTTTCTTTTCAACAAACTAAAAATGGCTTGCGCACAAGATTTAAAAGCTTTAATCGTATTGGGTCATTCCAGAAAAGATCCATACCACCTCCACAGAGGAAATAGGAAGTTAACCCCCCCCCTGGCCTACTCCCTTTGGATGTCCTAATACATTTACTATTATCAGAAACAATTTTTTCTCCCCTCCCCCTCCGGACTGCAGAAATTTCCTCCGTGGGGGAGTATGGATCTTTTCTGGAACGACCCATTTTGAAATTAAAATGTTTTGGGTGTTTAATTAACCCATTAAGCTGCAGAGCACTGGGGTGCATTGCAACTCAGTGGGTTATGCTGCATGGAATTTCAGACAATTTGATTTTTTAGTAAAAAAATGTAAGTTTGCATAAAAAGTTAAAGGTATTAACTATACATAAAAAAACAGTACTTCAAACGTAGTACTGATCTAACTTGCATTGAAGTAATACCTTGTAAAATATTTTGTATCCTTGTAAACCATTCACTTCCGACTTCGACAGATGGACATTCAAACAAAACGTTTCGATGTTGCCATTTATGATTGCCTTTCTTCACGATAATATGAAGGAAGAAAGATCTGTAATGATTGACTGGGTTTAACATGTTCAGTTCAATGTCGTGCGGGTGTTCACCAGTTGCTTGTTTCACATGTGGGACAATGGCCAGCACTCGTCTTAGCTTTAAAACATGGCAGTGGTGAGAATGGTCTAAAATGGAAAGCAGATGATAAATGCAAAGGTTGACAGGCAGTCCTTTTGCATAACAGAGATTGTTTCAGATTTAGCCTGCGTGTCAGGCTCTATGCTTGAATACAGCGTGCTACTGAAGTCAATGGATTTATGCGTACGAATCATACGCAAAATTCTCATTGGTCAGAAATAAATAGCCTTGCCTTATAATAAGGTAATATCAACTTGTTGTTTACATAATAGACAGATTTAGATCGAGGACGCGGACGTCAAAGACGACGTGAAAATGGCGTGACATATCCATACGTGGGCACAACATGCCATTTTCACATCGTCTTTGACGTCTGCGTCCTCGATCTAAATCTGTCTATTATGATATTCTGTACTTGTAATTGTACTTCTGGCTGCATAATTACTGCCTTTGCGGTCTATAAACATCGTCAATAACCGTTATTATTATTTAGTATGTATATAATTCCTGGCAAATATTTATTTTCGAGATATTGGTGCAAAAATTGTTAATCTAATTAACAATCGCTGTTTTGATTGGTTGTTATTTTCGTGCATCCAAATGACTGTCCACATTTCATCGACTTCAGTAGCAGGCTCTATTTCAAGCATAGAGCCAGACATGCACACAGGCTAGTTCAGATTTGACTTCCGCTATCCCTCACTGGCTTAGTGCGTATCTGATTGGTTAATCCATTAAGCTGCAGAGCTTCCCCATGCACAAGTAAAATTGTCAGGCGTTAGGGTGCAATTCCAGTCTTTGCACAAAGCTCCTCGCAGCTCCCTGCGAGTGCATGCATGAGCACTTTCATCCAATCACAATGCTTAAGAGTTAATTTTAATTAGATGCAAGCACTTGCAGCAAGCTGTGAGGAGCTCCGTGCGAAGACTGGAATTGCGCTTTTAGGCAAGTAAAAACAAAGTAGGGCGCACTGTAGACTTGCTCCAAGTCTCTCTTTTATTGTCATATAGTATTGATCCACTATAGTGTACATTACATGACGTAGTACGGAGGGGCGGAGCGAGAAAGAGAGACTTGTCAACTTCGGAAAATCTCGGTTCAAAACTGAACCGAAAATGCAAGACTTGCTTTAATTGTTTTCCTCCAACTTCTTTCTGTATTATTTACTATAATGGAACTCATGTTATTTACACTGTGCTAGATCAATACATATAAACACTGACAGAATACAATTAAAGCAAGTCTTGCATTTTCGGTCCAGTTTTGAACCGAGATTTTCTGAAATTGACAAGTCTCTCTTTCTCGTTCCGCCTCTCCGTGCTACGTCATGTAAAGTACACTATAGTGGATCGATACCATATGAAAATGAAAGAGAGACTTCGAGCAAGTCTAGGCGCACTGGGGCGCATTGCGGCCCAATGGGTTAACTAGAGACATTTTCAGATTTTTGGTCAACCCATTAGGCTGCAGAGGGCCATTCCATTTAGGCGTAGCAAAAAAATGTTGTGTTTCCGATAACGAACTTTTATTAAAATCAGGTCGGTAGGTCGGAAAATAATTTTATTTTGTTAATTTTTTTTATTTTTAAAATAAGATTATCAACTTATCAACATGCCAATACTATATGTCAATTCAACCCTACATTTAATTTGTGATGAATTTAAACAACATTTATGTGACTCATACTAATAGGAATATCTGTAATCAAGATCGCGTAGCAAGACACACAAAAAGAAATTAGTTTAATAACAGATTAAACTTTTTATTCCAAAAGTACTGTATTAAATAGCTCGACTGTATATAAATAACTTTTGTAGAGTCACATTACTTATAAAACGAACATGAAAAACAAATATCTATAAATAGAATCTTGTCATGTTATTTTACTTCGTTGATCCATATGGACGGTGACAAATAGGTTCTAGGCCATTTCCCCTGCAATCAATTGGTCCGTGGTGAGCGTTGAAAATTTCAAGGAACGTTCTTGTAATGTCAATATTCACCAACTTTTTTGTGCCACTTTTGTTGTGGTCACATTTTTCAATAGTTAGGCTCAACAATTTGGTTGTATTATTCCTGTGGATACTTGAACTATTTGCAGTAGAATTGCCTATGCTTTCCGCCATGCATAAACATAGCATAAACTATTAAAATCTTTACGTTTTGTGAACGCAACCGTTCGTGAAGCATGTGCAAACCCGGAAATGACCACCGGAAATAAATGTGTCAGAAATAAACTAGACGCCCTCTGCTAGACGGCGTGGATAATGACTTTACGGACAATTGAAATTACAGTATTACATGGGAATATGCTGGGAAATAAGTTAACAAGATAAGAGAGACTTTGTATTTAGTTCAGATTAAGTCTATTCTGGACTTTAAATATGAAAAAAATAGAAAAAATGTTTCAGGTCGGCGGAAAAATTTCAGGTCGGTCGGGTTACCGGAAACACAACATTTTTTTTGCTACGCCTATGTAAAGAAATGTGGAAAAGACATCTGTGGATAAGAATTGTACACGTTAGTAGTTTCATTTTGCTGAAAACACAATATTTTTTCAAAAATAATTACACGATAGGTTTACTAAAGCAAAATCTGCGCTAAAAACATCAATAAATATAATATTGGGGTAAAGGTGGTATATTGTGATTGTCATATCTTCTTAACGAGTTCGGTGACCCCGACTTTTTTGTGTGATTTTACTTTACTGCCTGGGAAGTTTCAGCACATTCTCATTTCGGGGACAATTACTGCGGAATTACCTTAAGTTGTGTTACAGCAGCACACTTTAAGGTGTGTTACTGTAGCACGCCTTAAGGGGTGTGCTACTGTAACACACCTTAAGGTGTGTTGTTTTCTGGTGTGTTGCTTTAGCACACCTTTTTTATTTGAGCTGTTCTTTTTTTCAAAATAAAACAACATGTTGTTTATGTTATAAAGCTACCTCTATCGTATTTTTTGTATCTTGTGCCCAGCATGCTTAGATGGCATGCATTTTTGGATTTCTGACAAAAATTTCGATCAAATTAGCACAAAATGAAATGGGATCAGGGATGGATTTACTAGGA
>CACRXK020012720.1:0-14780 GCA_902702795.2 Paramuricea clavata
CATATATATATACATATATATATACATATATACATATATATATACATATCTATCCTTTGTCTATTAGTGATCATTATTTAATTTATTCAGCTAGGAAGGTAGGTATCCCAAGAAGTAGACCTAAGGTTATTTTGACACGTAATTATAAAAAATTTGATGAGTTTAAATTTAAAAATGATCTGTCTGATGCCGATTGGCCTGATATTGACAAGTTCAATGATGTGGATCAAGCATGGTGCACTTGGAATGAATTATTTATTTCTATTATTGATAAACATGCACCTAAAAGAATTATTAGGACCCGCAATAAGCCAGCGCCCTGGATAGATGCAACTGCCAAAAAGTTGATGTATGAAAGAGATATGTTCAAAAAGCGTGTTGCTAGGTCTAATAGTCAAGTTGATTGGATGAATTATAAGACAGCTCGTAACAGAACTAACTATGAATTAAGGAAAATAAAGCGCCAGTATTATCAAACAAAGTTAAGCGAAAGCTCTGGGGATTCCAAACATACTTGGGCTGTTCTGAATAGTCTAGTTGGTAAACCTTCAAAGAATACAGAAATAAACGAAATTAAGGTTTCCCCGAATGAGATTATTACCAGTGGTGAAGATATAGCTAATCATTTGAATCAACATTTCTCTGAAATTGGCGTCAAGCTTTCGTCTGTAGGAACACAAAATTACAACGTTCGTCCTGAAATGTTTCTAAAACAATCGGAAGAAACATTCAGAATACATGATGTAGACTCAGACAAAGTTTTGAAATTACTAAAGAATTTAAAAACTACAAAAGCATGTGGTTTAGACAATATCCCGAATAGATTATTGAAGGTCGCCACGCCGTTTATTTACTTGCACCTTGCTAGTCTTTTTAATTTATCAATTAAGGTAGGCATTTTCCCAGCTGAATTGAAAAAGGCCAAGATTTCTCCAATTTTTAAGAGTGGTGAACGAGATATTTCTGACAATTATAGACCTATATCTGTCCTAACTAGTATTGCTACAGTGTTTGAAAGACTTATTTATGACCAGCTGTATGCATACCTTATACATAATAACTTAATTGATTCTCGGCAATCGGGATTTAGATCGATCGCTTCACTCAACAATGACTGCACTATTAGATATGAATAATGACTGGTGCTTTAACATTGACAGAGGGATGTTAAACGGTGTCGTCTTCATAGACTTAAAGAAAGCTTTTGACACCGTTGATCATCTTATTCTTGTGACCAAATTAGAATATTTAGGATTGGAAAAAATAGCGGTTGATTGGTTTCGATCCTATCTGACTGACAGGTACCAAAGATGCTTTGTCAATGGGTGTTTGTCAGATGAGATTAAAATTACTTGTGGTGTTCCCCAAGGCTCTGTACTTGGACCTCTACTCTTTCTCATATACATCAACGATTTGGCATCTTGCTTTGATCACGGCACTGCACGAATGTATGCTGATGATACAAATTTGTCCTTTTCTGCATGTTTTCCTGTTGAACTTCAGCGTCAAATGGAACGTGATTTAAGAAAACTTGAATTATGGCTTAAAGCTAATAAATTAACTCTAAACGCCTTAAAAACTGAATATATGATTATAGGAACTCGGCAAAAGATTGCTTCATTGATCGACGATGTTGCACTTTCTATTGGAGGTATTTCACTTTGTAAAGTAAGACATGTAAAATGCTTAGGAGTTACAATTGATGAAAATTTGACGTGGAAAAAACATGTTGACAATGTTATTAAAAAGGTCTCAATTGGCATGGGTTTATTACGTAGAACTAGGAATTTTTTGACAGAAAAACAACTCGTTACTATATATCATTCAATCATTGAACCACACTTTGATTACTGTTGCATTGTTTGGGACTCTATGAGTGATACACTGGCAAATAAAATACAAAAATTACAAAACCGGGCTGTTCGTATTATTAGCCGGGCCGATTATTCTGTTAGGTCTGCTGCCCTGCTTGAAAAATTTGGGTTGCCGACTCTAGATGAGAGAAGAAAACGGTTTAAAATGTCCATGTTGTTTAAAATCTTGAACAATGATGCTCCAACTTATTTGAAAGAGTTATTTAACTATAACGACGGAGCTCAATTCTTTGGGCTACGTAATGCGAATTTAAATCTGTCACTGCCATCAGTCAAAACAGAATTGTATCAACAAAGCTTTGCTTTTTCTGGGGCCAAGCTTTGGAACACCTTGCCAAATGATCTCAAAACAGAAACATCTTTAAAAAATTTTAAAGATAAATTGGCTACACATCAACTCTCTGTTCTCTAATATTGATATATATTTCATATAATTAAATTGCATGCACGGCTTACGGGAAGAACAAGGATGTAAATATGTAAATATGTTTTCTCTTTGATGTAATTACCGTGTTGAAATAAATTTTTTAATAATAATAATAATAATATATATATATATATATATATATATATATATATATATATATATATATATATATATATATATATATATATATATATATATATATATATATATATATATAAGCTTTGATATTAGGTATGGCAATGCCAAACGAAGTCTCCTTGAGGGCGAAGGATCCAAATAGGATTCACAGCAAGTACTGTCGTATATATATATATATATATATATAAAAATCAATTTAAAAATCAGAGACTTTGCAACTTCGACCATCAATTTATTAAAAAAACTAAAACATACTAAAATAAAAGCTTAAAAGTTAAAAACGTTTCGGCAGTTCTGCCTTCATCAGTTTATTTTACAATTTAACAATGTCTAGCTTTTATAGCATTGGCAGGATCAAAATTACCATATTATATAGTAAACAAATTAATGAGGATCAATAGTAGGATCAGAATTACCATAATATGGCTTGCTAGTTATAATTATAATAATTATTACAACTTATAATGGTCCTATTTTTTGATCGAAGTTCAGATCTCTTATTGAGGCCATAAGGGCTAATTGTACACAGCTGTGCCATCCAATATGCTTCTCTGGTCAATAAAGGGTTATTGGCATTTTGGAAAGGGAAATTGTTCGGACAATAGTGATTTAAGCAAGAGGTGTGAGGAATTAAATTTGAGTTAGTTTATTCGGAAACTGAGTTAAATGTGTTGGACCTCACCTTACGCTTGGAGAATGGCTTTATTTCCACTGATGTTTATGCAAAACCTACAGATAGTCATTTATATTTGCCATACTCAAGTGCACATCCTATTCAATGTAAGAATACTATCCCGTACGGAGTAGCCTTAAGAATTAAGCGAAATTGTTCGGACAATAGTGATTTAAGCAAGAGGTGTGAGGAATACAAAAGATATTTAGTTCGTCAAGAATATACAAAATCATTAGTTGATAAGGAATTTAATAAAGCTTTAAAGGTGAATAGGAAAGACTTGTTGCATACTAAAGTTAAACCTAAAAAGAAGGTTTATCCCTTTGTGACAGAATTTAATCCTAGGGCTCCTAACATCTCACAAATTATAAGTAAGCATAAGCACTTGATCTCCACACCTGAGTGGAAAGAAATTTTTCCGGACAAGTCTATAATAACTGCCTACAGAAGGCCAAAAAACCTTAAGGACATTTTAGCACCATCTAAGTTTGATAAGCAGCATGTGTTGGCGGAAAATCAGAGGCCAGGTTGTTTCAAGTGTAAGCGAAAATGTGATTTGTGTAATAATTTCTTGAAGGAGACTGACTGTTTTAGGAGTTTTAGTACCGGTCGGTCATACAAAATCAAACAAGAAATGAATTGTGGTACCACTAACATAGTTTATTTAATTTCCTGCAAAAAATGCAATGTTCAGTATGTTGGATCCACATCTACTGAATTTAAAGTTCGTTTTCGTAACCACAAGTCAGCTATGCTTACGGATAAGAAAGTTTGTGAGATGGCCGTTCATTTTAATGAAAATAAACACGAATTTAAGGATTTGGAATTTGTAGCCATTGAAAAAGTTGACTTAGTGAATGGCGAAAATGCCAATAACCCTTTATTGACCAGAGAAGCATATTGGATGGCACAGCTGTGTACAATTAGCCCTTATGGCCTCAATAAGAGATCTGAACTTCGATCAAAAAATAGGATCCATTACAAGTTGTAATAATTATTATAATTATAACTAGCAAGCCATATTATGGTAATTTTGATCCTACTATTGATCCTCATTAATTTGTTTACTATACATAATATGGTAATTTTGATCCTGCCAATGCTATAAAAGCTAGACATTGTTAAATTGTAATATAAACTGATGAAGGCAGAACTGCCGAAACGTTTTTAACTTTTAAGCTTTTATTTTAGTATGTTTTAGTTTTTTTAATAAATTGATGGTCGAAGTTGCATAGTCTCTGATTTTTAAATTGATTATATATATATATATATATATATATATATATATATATATATATATATATATATATATATATATATATATATATATATATATATATATATATCAGTGGCGTAACTACTATGGGCTCAGACCGGGTGAACCCGGGGGCCCCCAACCCAAATGGGGGCCCCCAGGCTTAGGCGATAGGGCAAAAACATTGACCAGGGCCTCTGATATGTTACAATGTCGTTTTATGACCATCAGAATTCTGTAAAATCTCTCCCCAAAGTCCAGGAAATGGCATTTCAGAGAGTCTAGATTAAAAAATTTTCGGGATGACCATGCCCTGGACCCCCTAGAAAACTCGTACATATACGGCGCTCGACTCGTGCCTTTGGCACTTCTACTAGGGGGGCCTTCAAAAATTTTGAACCGGGGGCCCCTTGATATAACGTTACGCCACTAATTTTTATTAAATTTTCGACCGCATGCGGCAGCCTTCATCAGAAGTAATTACAAAATTAAGCATCTGTCAATTATATACCAACGGTATGGAATAAATTACTAAATTAGGGACTGGTCATAAAGTAACTGCTAGGGTGGGCTGGAGGTAAATCACAAATTTTGCCAATAAGTTTGGTGACCCATCTTAGGACGTAGAAAAATTTCAAAGCCCATCCAATCTTACCAAATTTATTTCATGACCCACCCACCCAATCTAAATTGGGAAAATACACTTTTATAATGAAAAAAAACTTCCAGGTATGAACATATATCAATACAGTGCCGGTGTATATCTTTATTTTTGTATCTGCGAAGCACATTAGTATTAACGTTTATATACCCTTCTCAAATTCATTAATAATTCATGAGTAATTCAGCCAATGATAATCACCTATTTGATCACAAGATGCCATTTGGATACTTGATGAAAGTCACTAGTGTTTTCATCAAATATCTTAATTACGCATGCAAAATTACTTGAATAGAATTCCTAATTACGTTATGCTTGGTTAAGAATTCTATTCAAATCAGCAAACGAAAACATTCTGTTACGTCTCGATTCATTTGAGAAGCCATATAAACAACTCGAGCTCGTGTTTCACCGGGATATCCAAACACTCGAAAACAATGTACGAAAACACTCGCGCTTCGCGCTCGTGTTCTCATACATTGTTTTCTCGTGTTTGGATATCCCGGTGAAACACTCGCTCTCGTTGTTCATATATTACATAGCCATTCAGCGACGAGCTTGTATAATTAAGTCAATCAGCGATTAGCTTACATCAATTGTTTACATCCTTTGAACTATAAATAACTACTAATAATAGTTAATAATATAATAATAGTTTGTTATTTATAGTTCAATGTTTACATCGTGCTCGTACCTAACCTGCGAACGGGCGTAGTTTGGCCTCGTGTAAGTCGTGTACTCGTGTTATTCTTTGCCATATTTTGGCTTAAAAAATATGAATCTTGATTTTATCTTGAATGGGCTATCTTGTTTTCACCATTCTACTTGTGATATTATTCCAAAGTTATATATCAACATGGAAACTTATCCTCATCTAGTAAGTAGCCAAATACCACATTTTATTATATACATCTATACAGTATAAAAACAATCATTGTGTAATATTTTAAACAGTCAAAACTCTGGCTGCAGGCATAATTGCCAATTAACAATATCACAAGAAACTAATGTTCACAGGAGATATTGCGGAATTAAATCCTGGTCCTGTATTTCTGTAACTCTGTTCAAAACAACAGTCCAACTAAGTTGTTATCAAATGTAGTGTTAGAGCAAAGGTAAAGATGTCATCAGTTAAAATTATACTTTATATACATTTTGGTTTTACACAATAGAGTTAATTAATCAAAATTGTTGCAACATTTTCAAATGCTAATAAAAGAATCCCTACCCTCCCTCCTCATTACATTGTCATTTTGCTTTCTAATATAAATGTTTTTGTTTAGAGATTAATACAAGAATGATGAATACATGTACTGATCTACTGGATATTGGCTGGATAATTTTGTCAGAACAACCCACTTGCAAGACACTCTTACCTAAATTCATCAGTATGGAAAATAACTTAACAGCTACAATAATCATATATTATATGGATGGATCGCCGAGCCCCCCCCCCTGGCTTACTGCGCCCCTGGATGAAAGTAGACATGGGTTTTTGTTTGGTGGCCCAACCGTAGACATACAAAATAATTGGCGGCCCATCCAAACTGCCCAATGATTTTCCATGGCCCATCCCAAATCACTTAATTAAATTAAAATAAAACAATAAAAATTACGACGCTATTGTTGAACAAAATCATGATGGCTATTTAAACCCCCATAGATAACAAAACGGGTCTAGATAGGGTGCGTTCTAAATTAGAGTGCTTTTCGGATGAATTGGAAGTCCCAGTTGAATGCATATATAATTGAGCCTTAGAAATTTGCCTTAGCCGTAATTGTTCTACATACCGTGGACAATACTGGCTGCAAAAGAATGGTACAGCCATGGGACCAAAGAATTCTTGTTCGTATGCAGATATTGTTGCCGAGCATATTGATAGGAAAGTTTTGGAATCTAGAGTTATATATCCGGAATTACGATCTTGGTACAGAGTTCGGGATGATATACGTTCGCATTGTGGCGGGGTACTATACAGAGGTTGCATGCGTTTTTCCAAGATTTAAATTCGTTTGATTCCCATTTAAAATTTACTATGGATATAGGCGGTAGTTCTTTACAGTTTCTTGATCTTCTTATCACCATAGATCAAAACAAATTGGAGACCTCAGTGTATAGTGAGCCCACGGATGCCCATTTATATCTTAATGTCGATTCGTGCCATCCGAAGTCACAAATATACTAGAAAATACATGCATGCAGAAACCCTCGCCTTGCTGACAAAACCGTTGTATTTTCCGAACATGAAGTATCTAAAGTAGTTGTTATGGTAACACGATAATTTTTTAAGAATATTCTTACAAATGAAAATCGCCTAAAAATATCACTTTTAATTACAAAATTATCAATTTCTCAACATATATATGTTAGGTATGTAATTATACGTAATACAAGCTTCAATTTAAGGTAAAATTCAACAACAAACAATTCACAAAACGTTTTAAAGTGTTCTTTATAAAACTAAACTGCCTTTAACTATTAAATGGCTTTATCGATAAACTTTGAGTTTGCAATAAAATGATTTCAAATTCTCGCTTGCAAATAACTTTGCTTTATTTTTTATTTAAAAAATTCAATATAATAAAAAAGGGAATCAATATTAAAGATACACTGAAATTATATGCTGTCTTGTATGTCTTGTTTAGTTGTTTGATATACGCAAAAGCCGTCGGGTTTTAAAGCCATTATAAAATCAATATTTAAAACAAACTTACCTTCGTTAACGTCGGCTCCCTTCTTTTAGCTGATCCTTTGGCTCTTTCATTCTTGAAATTTACAAAATCTTGCAGAAATACGAGCAAAAATGAGGAATATTTGCAAGAAATTTGACAAATTTATCAATCATCAACTCATCAAATCAAGAAATGTTTGCTATTTCGCTGTCGTCATGCAGTCGTTATAATGCAAACTTTAAATTGGACCAATCAGTGTCCGTTATTCATGACAGTCCGCCATATTTTTGAGATCAGTGAGGATGACCACCCATCGTTGGTGACCGACGCCCGCGCTCATTGATGAACTTTAGACTTCCCTAATGCTTTCGTTTCCCCGGGTGTATATAGCCGGGGGGAATTAGTACCCTCGCACGGCGCTTCGCGCCGCCGGCTCGGGGACTAGGCATCGCTAAAGGGGTTGCTTTACGATTACGCAGAATATGTTCTAAGGATGAGGATTTTAAAACCAAAAGTGATGAATATGCCAGTTATTTAATTAACTGTGGGCATGATAAAGAGCATGTTTTGGAGAAATTTAACGAGGTTTCTAATTTGAGACGGGACGAAGCACGCACCAGAAGAATTAATTCTGTTGGAAATCATTGCGTACTTAGCGTAAAGTATAATCCCCGCGGGCTTAATTTTCGACAGATTTTTAAAAAGCATCAATCCATCATTGAAAATGAGAACGGGCGAAGGAAATTTTACCTACCAAATTTATTAGGGTATCGTATAAACGTAATGCCAATTTGAAAGAGCTATTGGCGCCATCGAACCCATATAAGGAAAGAGTTGTTAATGAAAGTATAGGTTGTTTCAAATGTGCAGCCAAACGGTGTGATTGTTGCCGGAATTTTTTGGTGGTTGGTACTTCATTTAGTTCAATTAAGACCAAAAAGATTTATAAGATCAGTAAATCGCTTTCATGTACTTCGGCCAATGTGGTATAATTGGCTATTTGTGTGCATGCTTGTCATTTGCAAGGAGTGGGTTCGCCACTAATTTTAAGAAGAGGGTTGCAAATTACAAATCGCATGTTAAACGCCAACGTAGAACCTGTAGTATTGTTAATCACTTTTTAGATTATCATAATGCTGATCATGGCCAGAAATCACGGACATTTGCATTTCTCAGGTTTCAGGTTACCACGCGCATCCACGCAACAATGGCTGCGCAATGCCCTATGTTTATTATCAGGCGAGCGGAGTATTTTCAATATAGCATGCTATACATAAATCTTAGAATATTTGTTGAAATTGGTTCAAGAAGTAGCGGTCGTATAGTAACACATTAAGAAAAAATGTTCTCATTACTTTGTATAGTCGCTCTGCTTTTTGCGATTGAATATTAAAACATTTTACCTCACTTTACATAGGAATCTATGAAGGTTTCTCGCTTAAACGGCAAAATCTCGTAATATATTCAATTATCGAAATTTGTTGAAATCATTTTATTTTGACGAATAGTATAGCCTTGCCTTCCGCCGTTTATTATTTTGTTACACCCGATAAAAGCTCTGCTTTTTTGTTTTGAAATTCGAAAGCCGGTGCGTTAATATGCATATCATATATATTACTTCGCGGTCAAAAAGTTATATTTCATTCGCTTTCTAAACTCGAAATATTGATTGCCTTGCTACATGTTTGGTACCAAAATACTCGTCAAAAGCTTCTCTTTTCATTTCAGTAGTTGTTGTTTAGCTACACGCTGCGCCTGGTACACTAAAGGCCACAACTTGAGTGCATACTTCATGCGTTGCTTTATAGACAACACCCACGCGAATATTTAAAATTCCGGATGCTTTGACAGGGCGTAAAAGGATAATTAGGAATTCTTGTGGATAAACGGAAAAGCTGCTGACCGACAGGTACGCTTGCACAATGTCCGTCATTTCTGGCCATGAATATATAAACAAAGTGACTATATAGCCGGCTACCGGGTATTTGGTAAAGTGCCTGCTATATAGTACATACATACAGTACATACATACACACATACATACATATATACATCAACTTTATTTAAACACGGAAAATCATCAGTATAGTTATTTACAAAAATATTAAAATATTTTAAAAGAAGCAAAAAGAAATATAGATACTGTTCTACCTGATTGCCGTGTGGGAGTCAGATCGATTATTTATTAAGAAGGCTTCTAAACCTGTCTTAAATGCAGCGAGAGGGGTTACTGATCTAAGAGATTCTGGCGGGCCATTCCATAAAGAGGCTCCACTGTAACTGAGGGAGCGTTTCAAATAATCTGTGCGTGGTTTTGGGACATAAAGTTTACCATAAGAATCTCTCAGGTTATAAACACTCTCACTGGGAGAAAACATCTCTTGTAAATAGAATGGTGTATGTTTATTAATAGTATTAAACATGAGGATTGCCTTTTGCTTTAGTCGCTTAGTGGACAATGATTCCCAATTAAGTTCTTCAAGAAGAGAACTTGATGAAATATCATAAGATGAACGGGTAATAACACGGGCGGTCCTATTCTGTAATTTTTGTAATTTTTCGCTTTGCTTTTTACCTAGGCCATCCCAAACAGGGGCACAATAGGAAAAATAGGGCTCCACCAAACTTTGGTAAACTCGAATTGCAGTTTCTGTGGTAATAAAATCTCTCATTCGTTTGAGAGCGCCGATACCCGAAGAGACTTTTTTCGTGATATTATCAGCATGATATTTCCAAGTCAAGTTCTCATCAATTGTCAAACCTAATGACTTAAACTTCAGCACTTTATTAATCTGTTTATTGTTAACACATACTTCCACATTCTGATTATCAAAGGTTGAAAGTCTTTGACGAGATCCAATAACCATAAATTCAGTCTTGGCAATATTTAAACTTAACTTATTTGCCTCTAGCCACGTGTTTAAATTGGCTATTTCAGCATTCATAAGATTTTCTAGCTCAGAAAGATTATTACTTTGCATGCTGATGTTCGTATCATCAGCATACATTCTAGGTAAACCCTCGTTCAAGCAGTTAGGCAAGTCATTGATATAGATCAAAAACAGAAGTGGGCCTATAATAGAGCCTTGCGGAACTCCATGGGAGATAGAACGACTACCAGAGAGTTTGCCATTTACGTAGCATTTCTGTTTTCGATTGTTTAAATAGGAATTAAACCACGATAGCGCATTGTCATCCTCACCATAACACTTGAGTTTACCTATAAGAATTTTGTGATCAATTGTATCGAAAGCTTTCTTTAGGTCAATGAAGATCACTCCGTTAAGCAAACCCTTATCAATATTTACGCACCAGTTATTAGTCGACTCTAATAAAGCTGTAACGGTACTATATGATGCTCGAAACCCTGACTGATAGTTCGACAGTAAGTTGTTACTTGTCAGATAGGAGTAAAATTGGTGATAAACGGTTCTACCAAAAACTTTGGCAACCGCCGATATAATTGAAATTGGACGATAATTACTTAGATCACAATTTTCGCCATTCTTGAATATAGGTAAGATTTTTGCCATTTCCCAATCAGTCGGATAAATCCCCATAGAAAGCGATCTATTAAAAATTCTGGTTAACGAGGGTGAAAGAATATCAGCGGCTATTTTCAATAATCTACCTGGAATTTTGTCAGGGCCGGTCGCTTTGTTAGCATTATGAACCCTTACCATATATTACGTTTGACAGCGTTGTGAACAAGCTAAGCAGCCTTCAAGAAAACAAAGCAGTGGGTCCCTTTGACCCTAACACAAAGATAATCAAGCTATTTGCAAAATACTTTGCAGGGCCTCTAACACACATATTTAATGAGCCCTTTTCTTGTCGCCTCTTCCCGGATATATGGAAAGTGTCCAAGGTGTGTGGAATACCAAAGAACAAGCCTTGCTGTTCAGTAGATCTTCTGAGACCAATTGCACTAACAAGTACCTTGTCCAAAGTCCAAGAGTCATACGCCACCAAATGGATTTATGAAGATGTTCGGGAAAAAATTAGTGAATTCCAGTTTGGCGGCCTTCCTGGTACATCTGCAGTCCAAGCCTTGATCTATCTACTGCATAAATGGCACTCGGCAATGCACACTCCAGGAAAGGTCATTAGAATTGTTTTTCTTGATTTTCGGAAGGCGTTTGATCTTGTAGATCACAACAAGCTTCTTGAGACCTTCACTGGAATCGGTGTACGGCCCGCATTAGTGGGTTGGTTTGCGTCCTATCTACATGGCAGATCGCAATTTACATCATTTCAAGGTGAGCAATCAGACCTGCGAAAGATCAGGGGTGGAGTCCCACAGGGTAGCAAGCTGGGTCCAATAGCATTTATCCTGAAAATTAACCATCTCCCACAAGTCGCTATACCTAATGAGCAGGAACAGATATGTGAAGCATCTGATGATCAAGATATAGCTATGTTCGTTGATGATAGTACATTGTCCGAAGTCATTACCATAACTCAACATTCATCTGGTAGCCCAATTGGTAACACCCAACGAAGTGTAAATAACGTAGTGCAATTTGCAAAGGATGAGAGTATGGAACTGAATGGGAAAAAATGTAAAGAAATGCTAATTGATTTTCGGAAGAAGAAAACAGAAATACCACTGATTAATATTGGCGACGATAAAATATCCCGTGTAAAGTCGTATAAATTGTTAGGAATATGGATAGACGATGACATGAGATGGAAAACCAACACTGAGTACATTGTAAAAAAAGGCGCTAAGCGACTTTACCTCTTGAAGATTTTAAAGAGTTATGGTGCACCAAAAAATGACCTATTAGCTTTCTATTGTACAGTAATTCGTTCTGTTCTAGAGTATGGTGCACAAATCTGGAGTGGTGGTCTGACACAAATGCATAAGAAAAACATAGAAAGAATCCAAAAACGAGCCCTCCGAATAATTTATCCTGGCCTTTGTGATTATGGACTTCTATTATCTCAGAGCAATCTGCTGACCTTAGAAGAACGCAGAAACAATTTATGTGCCTCCTTAATTGAGAACATGATACAACCATCACACAGACTTCACGGAATATTGCCAAAGAAACTGAGTGACATTAGGGAAAGAGAGACTAGGACAAATGGCGAAAAGATTTATAACTTTTTTGCAACACTGAACGTTTTAGAAACAGCCCTGTAGTTCATGCTATTAATGAATATAATTTTAAATTAGATAAGTAAGATTTATATACATATTTATATCACACTTGCGTCGGTTTTCTTTGTTCGTCCGAGGTTTATAACTAGCTTATAGACCTTGAATAAATGATTGGATTAAACTTGTAGACAAAACGCGAGAATTTTTCATTAAAAATGTTTGAAAATGACAAAATATGTTGGAAAACCTCCGCAAGTGTGATATAAGTTAGTTATAAACCGAGTAAGTCGGTTTATAACTGATATATTGCCCCTCGGACGGTACGCGTCCTCGGGTCAATATATCCGTTATAAACCTCCTACTCGGTTTATAACTCTTACTTATACAATTCCATATATATATATATATATATATATATATATATATATATATATATATATATATATATATATATATATATATATAAACGATTTTAATATACATATAGGTCTATTGATGTAAATAGTGTTAAATAAGTAATAATTCTAATTAATTCTAATTAATATCTGACGATGTAAACACGTTGTAATTTAGCTTTTTGCTATTGAACGTATATTAATAAACCCACTATTATTATTATTATTATTATTATTATTATTATTATTATTATTATTATTATTATTATTATTATTATTATTATTATTATTATTATTATTATTATTATTATTATTATTATTATTATTATTATTATTATCTATCATTGTCACTCTAATCGATCTCAAAAACGCATTTGGAGAAGTGCACCATAACCTGATAAAATCTATTTTAAAAAGTCACCACATTCCTGACGAAATCACTGGTATGATAGAAAACCTTTACACTGATTATGGTATCTCAATCTTGACGAAGAATTTTATAACCATACCGATATCTGTAGAACGGGGCGTACTGCAGGGAGACTGTTTGTCCCCCTTGCTTTTCAATTTATGCGTGAATTCACTCATTAACACGATAAATGATGAAAGGATACAGTGTCTTGGTTATGTTAATGATATATCCTTAAACCCTCGTCATTGGTTCCAATTCGCGGACGATGCTGCAATTATATCTGCACATAACGAAGACAATCAACTACTGTGTAATGCATTTAGTAAATGGTCCTCTTGGGCAGACTTATATATCCGAGTAAATAAGTGCCACACTTTTGGGATCAAAAAGTTTGGGACAAAAGCAGTCCAGTATAAACCTACTATAAAAATCTCTGGTCAACAGGTTCCCCCAATCGAGGACGGTGAAAGTTTTATGTATTTAGGTAAACAATTCAATTTTGAAATGGATTGTACTGAAACCAAAATTGAGATTCTTGATGAAATCCAACACTACTTAAAGAAAATTGATCTTATCCCAATAAATCCATTTTCCAAAATACGCGTGGTTCAAAGTTATGTCTACTCAAAGTTCTTCTGGCGTTTTTCAATCTACCCGCTTACTATAAGCTGGATACATTCTAATCTGGACTCTATAATTTCCAAATATATCCGGAAATGGCTCCAGATCCCAATCAGCGGTAACATTAGTCATCTAAACCTTCCTAAATTACAACTGGGAATTGATTTCTGTTCCCCCTCTGACATATATAATCAATGTAAACTGACAGTGCGCAGAATCTTGAGGACTTCTGTCAATTCCGATATTCAACAGCTATATACCAAAACGTCATCAAGAAACATCGTCACTGATGATATTATTGAACGGGCGGCTGCTAGTATCTCTGAACAATATATGTTAAGAAACGCTGCAAAGAAGATTCTGGTAAAGAAAAACCTTAACGAAATTTGGTCAAACTTTGTAGAACCAAAAGAACAATCCGTGATCATTACCTGCTTAACGGATACTTGCTATAAGAAGATGATTAAAGTATGGCACGAAATTGTCACTCGAATGCCTAGCAATATAGTATGCTTTGCTAGGAGAGCGTTAATTTTAAGTTTAG
>CACRXK020012721.1:1685-14780 GCA_902702795.2 Paramuricea clavata
TACGATCTCCGAAAGGCCTCCGAAGCTTCCACCCTTGTGCAATCGCGTGAGATCGATCATATAAATTATTATCGCGTATTATGTCCATTATCACTATTATAAAATAGATCGGAATAAACAAATCAAAATCACAGTTCACGAAACAGACATCTTTAATTCCCATTTCACGAAGCATTTTTATCGACAAATGACAATCACGCCTCACGGCTGTAGAACAAATCACAGATCATGACAGTAAAATCAAGCATTTCACACGATCAAGTATTGACCATTCACGCAGTGGCGTAGACAGGGGGGGGCTCAGCCCCCACCCCCAATAGGCTGAATGACTGCCCTTGTAAAAAGATGAAATCCGGGTAGAAATTGGGGGGGGGGACGATGACTACCCATGTGACTACCAATCTCATCTGTTCACCAAATTGTCTATAAAAGTTCTAATCTTTCCTAAATCTAACTACAGAAAATAATGCCTATGGTGGTTATTGGATAAAATGCGTTTTAAAACTTCGATTTAACTATTCACACGCGACCAAGTAAGCTTCGTTGAGTCAAATTAAGGATCCACATTATTGAGAAATCATTAAAAATCAGGTCTTTCCTGCAGTAAATAATCTTCAGAATTATGCAAAATCTCTTCCCAGAAACACGGGAAATCGCCATTGAGGGACTCCAGATTTCAAAATTTTCCCGCGGGAGAATGCCCCCGGACCCCCCTAAAAAGGCTTACGCCTTCGCCGTTCGATATATGCCCTCCCAAAAATTATAGTTTGGCTACGCCACTGCATTCACGGGTCACAAAAATACCCTTTCCCACCCGGCTCATTAATATCGCTCTCTGATTCTGAATAAAAATCGCAGTTTGGAATACATTAAATAATCTGCTTAATAGGAAATCCAAAACCACAATTGTTAATGAACTTAGCGTAGACCATGGAAAAAATGTAACACAAGATAAAGCCATAGTCGACGAGTTTAATAAATTCTTCACTTCTATAGGTCCCAAATTAGCAAATAACATTGCTGACAATGGCTGTAGTCCTGATCCTTTGTCATATATAGACCAAGTCACAAATGTATTTCACTTTCATAGCATATCAAGCTATGAGCTGAAAAGAGAAATACAAAATGTGCAAATGGCAAAATCTACAGGTCTAGATAAGATCTCAACTAAGCTAATAAAACAAGCAGGCGATACAATAACTGAATCACTCCTAGAAGTGTTTAACCTATCTCTTAGGACAGGAATATTTCCAGATGATTGGAAATTTGCCAAAGTGACTCCAATATATAAGTCAGAAAACAAAACCTTATGTGAAAACTATAGACCGATATCAGTCATTTCGAATATCGCCAAAATATTTGAGAAATTAGTCTGTAGACAACTAAATACCTTCCTGGATAACAACAACATAATTGTAAAAGATCAATCAGGTTTCCGTCGCAATCACCCAACCGAAACCTCGTTACTACAATCTACTGAAATGTGGTTGAAATCAATGGACCAGGGTCAAATAAATGGGGTTATTTTCTTAGACCTGAAAAAAGCATTTGATACGATTGATCACCAGATTCTATTGTCAAAACTACAAGCTTATGGGATACGCGACCACACGCTCAAATGGTTCCAATCGTATTTAGATCAAAGAAAGCAAATTTGCATGCTAAATAACTGTAAATCTGATATTGAAACAATTCGTTGTGGAGTACCTCAGGGTTCAAATCTTGGACCTCTACTATTTCTCATTTACATAAACGACCTCCCAAACTGCCTAGAAACAACACACTCTAATTTATTTGCTGATGACACAATTTTATCATGTCAAGGGCATTTATCCATAGATATTGAATACAAACTTAACAAAGACCTAGTAAATGCTCAAAAATGGTTATCAGCGAATAAACTAACATTAAACGACGAAAAAACCAAATATATGATTATTGGATCTCGGCAACGATTAAAAAACTCAGATCACGTGCCAAAAATCAGTATAAACGGACATCAAATTGAACGAGTTTATAAAAAGGAAGCTTTGGGTATAGTTATAGACGATAGACTTAGCTGGAATAGGCAAAATGAAGAACAATGCAACAAGATATCAAAAAATATTAATCTGTTAAGAAAAGCCAAAGATTTTGTTGGCCTAGATACGCTCAAAATTATGTATAACGCATTAGTCGCGCCTCATTTTAACTACTGTTCAACTGTTTGGCAAAATAACAACCAAACACACTTAGACAAATTATATAAGCTTCAGAAACGAGCAGCAAGAATAATAACAAATTCGGATTATACTATAAGATCTTCGGACATTTTTCAAAAACTTAGCTGGAAACCTCTTGACTTAGTTTTGAAAAAGCGAGATCTCCTTATGACATTTAAAGCGATTAATGGCATGCTTCCAGAATACGTAACACAACTATTTCACACTTGCGAAAACAATGGTTACGTACTGCGCAGTAGTAATTTAAAGCTGTCTCAACCTAAACCAAAAACGAATTTCTTGAAAAATAGCTTTTCGTACAGAGGAGCAGCGTTTTGGAACAACATCCCAGTAAACTTGTTGAAAACCCTAAGAGAATCAACAAGTTTAAAATCTGTCCATCATCTATTAAATAATTACATCTTGTAAATAAGTAAATAAGTAAATAAGTATATTTTGTAAATAAGTATAATTTAGTTTATTAGTTCCTTCTTTTATATTGCATTTATTTTCCGCACGGCCCTTTGAAAATCACCTATGTGAAAGGTTACCGTGTTTAAAGATCAGTAATAATAATAATAATAATAATAACTATAGCCCCGTATAAAATGGGCCAAGTATAAAATTGGCCAAGTATAAAATGGGCTGTGATAGTTATATCATAGAATAGGAAGGTATACCAAAGTCTCACTCAAGCAAGTGAGATTAGAAGCGATTCGTCATCAATCACGCCATCTGGCTAGTACAACCGGCACTTTGTACCTATCAAAACCTGATAAAAACTTCCGGCTGTACTAGCCAGGATGGCGTGAGCGAGTTAAAATTTTCGTGGGTTACATGCACTTCTGCTATACTTTCCTATTTTGTGGTTATATGCTGTATATTCAAATACATTCTTCAGCCGGAATATAACCATACGTGGTTATTATTGTATTAACGCTATAGTAAAAATTTAAAAAATATCGTGCACGCGGCAAGATTCGATAAAAAAAAATCGTGCAGAGTCGGTGAGGTCCAAAAAAAAATCGAGCACTCTCAAAAATGCGCCCCCCCCCCATGAAAAATCAAATGGTCCGTCCCTTAGTAAATTGACATTCAAGGTCAGTATGGGATTTTCCCAGACAAGAGATAAGTGTAAAATAACTATAATCTGGTTATATGTTGTGATGTATTTTTACATGTAGTTTTACTTGGTTCTCATTTTATATAGGTAAATATATGCATGTACTGTAGTGTTAGTTCCCAATATTATCAATATTTTCATTGTTATGTAAAATCCCCTAAATTCACGTGTGGGAATATATATATATTACCGAAATTGCAAATATTATATATAGTCAGCTCTGAGTACGGCTTGAATAACGAAAATATCTAGATTGTTCATGTAAAACGTATAAGGTGCACTGCAAAACATGTATTGCCGTCTACGGTTGTAATAGTGACAGCCAACACACAAGTGAAATCTGTTTCTTCAATTTTCCAAAGGGCAAATCGGTAGATCAGCAATATAGGCCATATAGGAGAAAAGCGTTGATTGAATTCTGTATAAGGTCTATAAGCGCAAAGCATTAATACCATCGTCGCCATGCACGAATCACGATGTGACTAGAATATATGCTCACTTCATTTTGCCGAAGGCGCGTATGAACAAGGACAGTCGCCAAAGTTTTTAAAACGAATACAGTGCAATGAAAGGTTTAGAATACAATTGAAAAGGGAAGCGTTGCCAGGTAATAACTTTACAGAACATACTAGCTTCAATTGCGGCATACTATTTCTACAATGGATTGGCATAAAAAGACACAAAACAGCGCACGCGGCACGCATTATACGCGTGCACCAAATACACAATATTTAACGGCATGGTCTACATTCAATACACCGTTGAAAATAAAAGAAATCCATTAAATAAATTATTATAAGTAAACCACAAACCAAAGGTCCAAGACGCATGTAGCGGTCCTATATTTTAATATTTATACCTATCCCAAAATTAAAATATTGCTTGTTTTTCTCCTACTTCTGGTTCATATTGGTATGATAACGCTTCTCCTACTTGGTTCTCGTGAATATTTTCCATTAAAATGACTCAAAAGCATTAATTTTTTGAGAAAACGTATTAAATCTCGATACACGCCATACAAAAATATATTGTTGTTTTGATTCTACCCTGCCATCTACGTCATACGGGTCATATTACCCAAAAGATAATTTTTCGCAAATACGAGCCAAGATGGCCGACGATATATAAATTAACAGTGAAATAACATGCATATAACTCCTGAACAAAAATGTTTGACACGGTATTAATATCATATTTATAGTTAGATGAAGAAACACTTTTAATATAAACAATAAAAAATTTTGTTGCCATTGTCCTTTAACATTATTCATGCAGCCGACGTGCAAAGCCCATGGGAGTCTTTTTTAAGTTTAATAAATCCATCTCTATCTATCTTAATATTATATTTTGTTTCGTATCTCTCGAGACATTTTCCCATCTGCACTCTTTTTGTTGCAACTTGAAAAACATTAAAAATGTGTTTGTGAACTGAATTTGAGAAATAGGAGATTGTCATCTGTGGACGCGTAAAATTGTCTGGTGGTAACCTATACTTAACATGCATTAGTCCGAGTAAATGTCCCAGCTGCTTAGAAATATTGATGCATCGTTTAAATAAGAGCCATGATATTTTTGGTTTTCGCATGTTCATTCAGGAAGACATATGTAAATTAACCACAGAATGTACTGTTTATACTTACTGCAGACAAATTTAACAACAGGCGTGGACAAAATTTAAATCTATAAGGAAAAAGTATCGTAAAAATAACATAGTGACAGTGTTAAGTTTTGTGTTTTCTATTTATCTGTACATGGTTATAAAAAGTGTTACCTGTTAAAAATAATTCAGTGAAGTAGATCTTCGCACAGCAACGGAATTGTTGTCTTTACTAGATTTTAATATAGATAATAATGATACTGCAATATATCTGCAGGATTTAATCTTTATGCCACCAGTATGATAATATCTCGGCCACCAGTAAAATAATACTCCAGCCACCAAGAAAAATTAACGGGGGCCTTTTTGCTTCTTTGTATTCCTTCTTTCCTATACTAAAAACCATTCGCAGATATCTTATTAATAACAAATTAAATTATAATTTTCAAATGTTCAATTAGTTTTCCTCTTTTGTGCTAAAATGCATGCTTTTGTTTTTACGTAATGGAGCGCCGGTCCATTGTGGGAAAATAATGGACCGTTGACTTATTTTTATAACTTGAAAAACATTACAAATTTCTATATAAAAACATTAGAAATAGCTGTCGTAGCCTTGGTAGTCAGGGGCGGCGCTAACCCTCTTCGAGTGGGGGGGTGTGAGTGATCTTTTGCCGACTGTTGTTTGGTAATTTTGCCGAGTCAAAAAATTTTTTCCGGACAAATTATTTTGCCGACCTCACCCCCCCCGTCGCCAAAAAAATTTCGGTCAGTGTACCATTTTAGGGGTCAAAAAAATTTTCCGGACAACCAATATTTTTCGTAACATAACACATATTTTCGAAAAATCACAAAATTTTCCAAAAAATTAACTTAATTTTAGACAAAATTGACATAATTTGTCCGATTTTTTTTTATTGCAAACCAAAATCGCCCGACTGTTGATCGAATATTTTCCGACTGCCCAATCCACTTTTGCCGACTGAGACAACAATTTGCCGATTAGCTGACGAGTGGGGGGGTGTTCCACCCCCCCACACACCCCCTGTAGCGCCGCCCCTGTTGGTAGTTATGTGTCAATACAGTGCAGTTCGCAATGCATGTTCGTTCGTAAACAGCCATGCATTCACAAAATTCATTTCTCGTATTGTCTCCTTGAAATGCCCATTCGTCACCGGCCTCGTTCTGAATCATATATACTTTTCGCTGCATGAGAATACCCCGCGAGAAAGAGAGAAGGGGGTATAAAACCAACCCGAAAAAATCCATAAATTGGAAGCGTACATACATGTATGGTGACTATGGTTTGTTTCGCAAAGCCTGCTCACAGATACAGGCTAATAAACGGCAAAAAGGCCGAATAGAAATTCCCGTATAAAACGGGCTACAAATGTACTCGAGTGCAAACCGAACAGATTAGTAAGCAGTGAATATATGCGCAGATGAAATAAAATGCCAATATCCCAGCCTCGTACCCAGTCGCAAATAACTAAAAATAGGCACACTACAGTGTATTTATATAGATCAGTAGCTAAGATGAGCAAGCGCGCGGGGTGCTCGCCACTGATATACACCATGAAAGGCCATTTTCCATTGCAGTCCAATTTTACGACCAATTTTAATCACGTGGAAAATCAGTCGCCCGGGCACGCCAAGAAAGTTGAATATAGTTCTACTTTCATGGCGTGTCAGCTATTTCAAGTAAGGTTGTCCACGATCAAAGCGGCGGGAAAAGTCGAATACGAGTGCGAAAGGCTGCTGGGAATCGCTATGAGAATTCATTAATTTGTTAACGATTCCCAGCAGCCTTTCGTGCTCGTATTTGACTTTTCCGCTTTGCTCGTGGACAACCTTAATTGAATAGCTGTATACCAATGAAGAACAAAGAAAACCGACTCACTTATTAAATAATGAAACATTTCAGTTGATTATCTATTGTTTTTAATGCGTTTGGCACATGAGAAGCGCGACGTTTGAAACAGGCCTAAGAGTTATATATAACATTTATATGTATTAAGACCTGTTTTATATGTTCAATGGACCATTTGCATTATAGACTAAATTTTGATCTAGACAAAAATTTCATCACATCTTGAAAGAGCATCACAAAATTAGTAATATTCCAAAGTTTCGTTGCGAAATGTTGTAAAATGCGTATAATATAGACTTGCGAAATTTGCAATTTTCAGTCATTTTGTATTACAAACGGGAAATTGATGCCCCAACACCCTCTCTCCTCCGCAGAGGCTTACATGAAGTTTCTAGTGAGGGAAAAGTGAGCGCGCAAGGAGTGATGGGAAGAGCTAAATAAAGGAAGCCTCTGCGAGTTAATGCAATCAATATGGCGTCGTATATAATCGTTTGTAGCGAAGTTCGATCAACCATCGGGGGCCATTAAAACATGTTTTCGACTTTCATTTTCAGGCGTACTTGAGTATCCTGGAGTGAATTCAATATCAATATCTTCTGTCCATTTGCATCGAAAAATATTGAGAAATTGCAAACGAATATCAATGGATACGAGCTATCTAATTATACATGGGCGTACCGGATGGAAAAATTTAGGGGGGCGGAAAGAAAATTGCCCGACTTTTCGGGATTGTGCCCGACTAGTACCGAAAAAATTTTTCCGGAAAAATTATTTTGGCGACAACTCCCGCCCCCCCCCCCGTCGCCAAAAAATTTTCGGTCAGTGTACCATTTGTGGCGATTTTACTTGGAATGAAGTCGTTTAAGAAGTAACGTTTTACTTCGTTATTTTCATTTTGTGGCGAAGTATTTCGTTACTTTCTAACTTTTGTTTAATTTTTCTGATTTATTTTAATTTCGGATAGGTAATACGACCTCTACATGTGTCTGGGATCTCTCGTTTGTGATTTATACTTATATAAGCATTCATTTACTTGATGGATTCCTTATATCTTCAACGGGGACTGGAAAGTAGACCATGCCGTGAAATATTGTATATTCGGTGCACGCAATGTCAATCCATTGGAGAAGTCCCTCCCCCTCTACGCGCTATAGACAATTTTACTTTGTACTTCAAGTATTTTTTAAGGATACTTTGTACTTTTTACTTAAGTACGTTTTGCTTCCAGTACTTTTTACTCTTACTCAAGTCGTTTTATTGTTAATTACTTCTACTTTTACTCGAATACAAATTCAAAGTAATTTAAGCACCTCTGCTACGATCAGCGGTCCAATGATGCACTGTAAAATAACCAATAATTGTCTCAGCTAGATGCATTTTCTTTCGACCAATATAAATTTTTGGTTATATTTACCAATAAAAACTGTTTTGTAGTAAGGGCATATAAGACAACCAATTCAAATTGGTTATTTTAACCAAAACTGTCTGTACCAGTGTAGGTAGTACCAATGTAAAAATGCTGTGCTGAGTGGTTATATTACTACCTTAAAAAATAAGCAGAAACTCGACGTTTCGAGCGAAAGCCCTTCGTCAAGACCAGGTGATCTCGTGTTCGTATTTTAGCCAATCAGCGCTCAGAAAGGGCTGTCCGAATAGAAATCCATTTTGATGTATTCAGTCAATTATATCTCTCGTTATTCTTTATGAAACTAGTTGAAATTTTGTAATTATGTTTGGTTATGAGAACTCTAGCTCTGACAAAAATATGGAATCGAAATAAAGTATATTACAGGAGATATTCAGTTGTTTTAATCATAAAATGGATTTCTATTTGACAACTAGTGCCAGTACTTTTCCGCGTATCAAGATCATCTGGAGAGTTAGTAGCAGGGATGCTATTTTAACCAATCTGTTTTTACAGTGTGTGTCTGGTATGTATGCACTGTCATTCGGTCCAGTGATGAAATGGAAGGAGTCCGCTGACAAGAGTACTGGCGGTGAGTATCAGAGGCTCGTTTTCGATAAGAGACTGTTGTTTCTATTTCGAAAATTCCGTGAAAAGGTAGTCGGTATCGTCATGTACTAAACCGTCAAAGGCGGTTGCAAACACGTTATTACCACACGAATTACATCGAAAAGCCGGAGTTCCGATAGGCTCTTGCGGTTTAGACGAAGTCCAATTCTTTAATTCAAACATATTTATCTGAGTTATCAATATCGTTTCAAAAGAACATCAACACAAGATCATTTTGAATATTATCAGCACAACCATTCAACTTGGATGGTAAATATTGGTTTAAAATTAATTGCCATTACCATTCAACCTAATTCAATCATAACCATGGTTCACTTTAATCGAACTTGCGCATGAACCAAACTTGTCCGTGATTCAGAACGAGGCCGGTAACGAATAGGTATTTCAAGGAGACAATACGAGAAATTAGTTTTGCGAATAGCTTTTTACGAACGAACATGCCAATTAACTGTACCGCGTATTGACAAATAACTTCCAAGGCTACAACATTTATTATATTCTTTAATATTACACGAGAACAGTGTTGTTCCCGAAGTTATCATGTGCGTTGTTTACAACAATGTTATGATATGTAGCGCAATAATATTTTCTGTTCTATCCCTGGACTACTTTGTTTCCAATTTCTAGCGTCACCGCGGCGTTGCCGTTGGAACTATCGTAAAAGGCCCTACGAATAACGCGATCGGCCAGGAATCCATTGGCATCCTTTGGAACTAACACATTAGCATATGTACTACTCCCACTACGCTTCCCATTCATTTGCACTTGCATGTTGTGATAATCTCGACCATTTCTTTTCACCATCCCTTGCATGTCAAGGCGGAAATGCTTTGCAGGTGAGTTGCGCAATGTCCCCGCATTCCGAGTAAAAATTTCGTTTGCTTTAATCATCCCCATGAATTGATCTAGGTCGTTTCTTTTTTCTCGGGTGATCTTCTTCAGGTCATTACGATTGGCAATTTGTGCATCGGTATTCAAGTGAAACAACACTTGCCTGTTATCAATTGTGGCGCCACCTTGGTAATCTACCGGTTGAGCCGCTGCACGAATCAACCTCTCTCCTACATTAACTTTTAGGTCTTGGTCGTGGTATTCGTGACTCGTAAAATGAGCTTCATCTGTGGCCGGATAGGTTGAATGTTGCTCTTCAGGAATTTGCTTAGAACATACAATGACCATCATGAACAGGAAACCGAAAGCTTTTGCCAATTTAACGCCAGTCATCGCTAAAAAATATGTTGTGTGTTAAATAAGAACCTTATAAAAACCGCATATGCAATTACATATGGGATTTCCATCCCATGCAATTGAGCGAACAACTCCGGAAGCAACAACTGGGATTCTGGCTAGGTAGAACAATGAAAATGTTGAAGTAATAGGCGAAGTTGACCATACTAAGGTCAGATCGCTTAGCCAGCACATCACGCGCTCGCACATGACGCGCTTGTGCATTTGTGCCTTGCAAAATTGTCTGTACTGCATGCAGCATGATGCATCTTCTGTAGAAAACTCGTCAGCTATACTTTATGATCTTAGAGATTGTTACCTGTTATTTGCTGCTAAAAATGATCGGGTTAAGTATAGCGTATCGATATCTGACAGTAATAATTTTTGGTATATGTGTAATAATTGGGTCATTCGAAGAAGAAATGTAATATATCTTTATAATAAAAAATTCCATCTTGATCAACTTTTTTGCTGTCAAATGTTTCGGATATGATGTCATTGGGTGAATTGCAAATTAGTTTTCCTTTTTTTTTTGTACCAAAAATTCACGTAATGACATCTATATCTGGAACTTTGACAGTGAAAAAGTTGATTAAGATGGGATTTTTTACAGTATAAAGATACGTTACTTTTCTTCTCAGAGTGACCCAAATATTATTACACATTCCAAAAATTATATTTGGGGTCACTAGTCTCACTTTAATTTCCGTATATCTGTACATGCATGGTTATAGAAATTATTACCTGTTAAAAATTATTCAGTAAATTAATAAGTAGATCTTCACACAGCAATGAAATTGTTGTCTTTACTAAACTTTAATATAGATAATAATGACAATGCTCGTTATCTTCCCCTTATATATGAGATGCGTTATGTCTTAATAATCATCTTTAGTGTCTTATAAACTATACGTACGATAAGTTAATATATATGAAATTAAGTTTAGTAGTTTATATATGTCTGTATATATATCAGTGCATTTTTTAAGAATTCTTCAGTGGTGGGGCAAAACTGCATGCCAAAGGGTCCATTTTCCTTGCCCCCCCCCCCACGATAGTATGCGATCGCCGAAGGTGTAAGGCGAGTACCGCAGGCAAAAGTTAGCTACGGGGTCTGGGGCATGCCCTCCCAGGAAATTTCTAAAATGTGGGTCTCTGAAATAACATTTCTGCATTCTGAGAACATATTTTTTTTTAAATCTCCGCTTCTCAAAACAAAGTTCTAATGGTGAATTTTGTAATAAATTGCATGCTAAACATTCATACACAACATAAGTTTAAGTATGCTCACCAACAAATTTTGTTTTTTAAACTTCTTTTCAATGTTAAACTCATTTACTCAATACAGGTCCTAGAGCCCTGGCTTTGGGGCAATAGGCCATTTTTTTTCCTCAGTGGTGGGGCAGAGGAAGGGGCCCAGTGGGGCAAATACCCCACCACTCCATGGTATTAATAAATGCCTTGATATATATGTCTGTATGACTTATTGCCTCCTGTGAACTCGTCAGAAATATGCCTGCGAGGAAGAGGAATGTTTTAGTCCTAATTTTAAGACCAATTAATAGCCTATAGTAAAATTTATAAGAATGATTTTAATAATTGTATAGTTCATGTATAAATACGCAACTGAAAGGAACTAATTTTTAATACGGTTAGTCGATCTAACTTAAAGTAACTTTTAAGTATACTTGTACCGATGGGCAAATCACGGTCACTGATTTAAATCACGTACACCCTCAATTAAAAAAAAGCACAAAGAATCAAAATAAAAAATCAACAAAAAGTTTTAAAAAATCACAAAAAAATAACATTTTTTTATCTCCGAACACTTTTTAAGAGTGATTTTAAAATAGAATGGGGGAAAAAAAGTTTTGAAGATATTAAAATAAAAATCCTTGAAAAATAAAAAAGTCACAAAAATATTTAAAACACTTTTTAGGAGTGATTTGCACAACTTAACATTATTCAGTCGACACGCAAGCTGCCTATATAGGATGCGAGTCTCTTAAGTTTAATACTTTATCTATCTATCTATCTATCTACCTATCTTAATATTATATTTTGTTTCTTATCTCTCCAGACATTTTCCCGCATGTACTCTTTTTATTGCAACTTAAAAAACATTAAAAATGTGTTTGTGAAAATTTGGGAAATAAGAGATTGTCATCTGTGGACGCGTAAAATCGTCTGGTGGTAACCTATAGCCTTAACATGCATTAGCCCGAGTAAATGTCCCAGCTGCTTAGAAAGATTGATGCATTGTTTAAACAAGAGCCATGATATTTTTGGTTCAGTTCCGCATGTTCATTCAGGAAGGCATATAAATTAACCAAAGAATGTACTGTCTATACTTACTGCAGACAAATTTAACAACAGGCGTGGACAAACTGATTTAAATGTTTTCTTTTTATCTGTACATTTATGGAAATCGTTACCTGTTAAAAATAATTCAGTGAAGTAGATCTTCTAGATTAAAAATAATTCAGCGAAGTAGATCTTCTTGTCTTTACTAGACTTTAACATAGATAATAATGAAACTGCAATATATCTGCAGGATTTAATCTTTATGCCACCAATATAATAATATCTCGGCCACCAGTAAAATAATACTCCAGCCACCAAGAAAAATTAACGGGGGCTTTTTTGCTTCTTCTTTGTATTCCTTCTTTTCCACTAAAAACCATTCGCAGATATCTTATTAATAACGAATTAAATTATAATTTTCAAATGTTCAATTAGTTTTCCTGTTTTGTGCTAAAATGCATGCGTTTGTTTTTACGTAATGGACCGCCGGTCCATTACGGGAAAATAATGGACCGTTGAAAGTGCTTCTCAGCCAATCACAGTCCGCCATTTTACCGGAAGTGATGCTTGTCATATAATAATGTCTTTTATTATATACACATGGTCTGGATATGAGGTATTCTGCAATCTGATTGGTTCTCTTCTAGCAGGATATTAGCTCATATCCTGCTAGTACAGAAAAACAAAATGGCGGCTCAAACTGAATTTCCGACGTTTGCGAACGAGAAAACGACAAGTTGT
>CACRXK020012722.1:0-14779 GCA_902702795.2 Paramuricea clavata
TGTCTTTTATCAAGACCTAGATCAGTTAACATATCTAAAAAGGAATGACATTCTTTTGAGAAAACGCCTAAAGAACTAATTGACAAATTTACAAATTTTACGGACTTAAATTGTTTCTTTTGCTGTGTAATGAGATCTTCGTATCTTCTTCTTTTCCGATCAACATTTGTTTGTAGATTAGACTCATAGCCAACAGAAAGTTCAAGGATATAGAGACAATCCGAGTTGATAGATAGAAGTAGGTCTGGGCGGAATGTGTCACCAGTTACAATTGATGGGCTTTTATAACCAGGAAGATCGACGAAAAGATTGGAGTTGTTTACAGGTTGTAGCGTTTGTGCTATGAAGTTCAGAACAGAATCATGTCTCCATGTAAATCCTTATTATTATTATTATAATAATAATAATAATAATAATAATAATAATAATAATAATAATAATAATAATAATAATAATAATAATAATAATAATAATAATAATAATAATAATAATAATAATAATAATAATAATAATAATGGAAACTTTATTGAAATTATATACGTATATATTTAATTATAAATCTCACTAATTTAGGTAATTTATAATTGGCTACTTGAACCTACTTAATATTTATATATTAATAATGAGTAGCCTTAAATGTTCAGTAATTCCGGATTTGACCAGTCCTTATCTCTGCAACAAAATATATAATATGTTATCCTAATCGCGATAGACATAATTTTCCTGATAGCAAAATGTTGGTGTCTTTTATCAAGACCTAGATCATTTAACATATCTAAAAAGGAATGACATTCTTTTGAGAAGACGCCTAAAGAACTAATTGACAAATTTACAAATTTTACGGACTTAAATTGTTTCTTTTACTGTGTAATGAGATCTTCGTATCTTCTTCTTTTCCGATCGACATTTGTTTGTAGATTAGACTCATAACCAACAGAAAGTTCAAGGATATAGAGACAATCCGAGTTGATAGATAGAAGTAGGTCTGGGCGGAATGTGTCACCAGTTACAATTGATGGGCTTTTATAACCAGGAAGATCGACGAAAAGATTGGAGTTGTTTACAGGTTGTAGCGTTTGTGCTATGAAGTTCAGAACAGAATCATGTCTCCATGTAAATCGTGGGAGATACGTTTGACATCCAGCAACTACGTGTAAAAGGGTTTCAGGGTTTAAGCAGAAGGAGCAATCAGAGTTGGACAATATTCCCCATTTAGTAAGGTTTTTACGAGTTGGAAGTGAGTTATTGATGTAACGAATGGTGAAGTTATAGATGTTCTTTGGGAGGTTTGATTGGGATTTAGACCATATGCCGTTTAATTTCGACAGTGAAAACTTAATGACATTTGAGAAGAAGGAGCCTTGCAAAATCAGATGATTCTGCAATTTGTCTTCTTGTCCGGAGTTAAAAGTTTTAAGGACTTCCTTTGTCGAGGTGTAAACGTCGTACTGAATGTTTTTGCTTTCAGATGTTGTTTTCCAGATGTCTTTTACGGAATGATTTGGAGAGGTCTTTAAGGCGTTACGAGCAACTCTTTGGCACTGAGCAAACTTAATTGACGGCGGATAGATATTTAGACCAAACTTGTTGCTGGTAAGGTAGACGTTAGATAGAGTTCCTGATATAGGTATTTCAAGCCAATTACGTACGCACTTGTTCACCACAGAATCCATATTTTCAGAGACCCAGGTTCTTGATATGGTGGTTACAGTGAAATGCCAGGAAAGTTTGGATAGGAGGTAACGACTATAAAGCAAAAGTTTATTTTTCGGGTGCAAAGGTTTAAGATCAATTTCAGACATAATGTCGTCCATGAGAGTGATTAGCTCTTGTTTGTGTTCTTTTTCGGACATACTGAAGTCAAAATATTTCCCCAAGTATCGAAACGACTCTCCGGTTTTAGTGGCAGGTATCAATTCATTGTTAATCGGAAGTTTAGGTAAATATTGGATAGATTTTGTCAGACTTTTCCTGATCCCAAATGTTGAACACTTATCAACCCTGACAATCATGTTAGACCACTGGCACCAGATCGAGAATCGATTTAAAAGATTTTGATTTTCTGAATCTTGACCGCTTATTACCGCAGCATCATCAGCGAACTGGAACCAATGGACTGGGTTTAAAAGATTTGTAATGAAACCAAATTGCCGGTATTTGTCAGTTTTTATATGTTGAATGAAGGTATTGATGCACATATTAAAAATTAGAGGACTAAGACAGTCTCCTTGAAGGACTCCACGACCGACAGTTATAAATGGGGTAGAGAATACTGATGTTATAAATGCAGCATTGAAGTCCGTATACAAGCTCTTTATTATTTCACTAACGTCTTTGGGAATGTGATGATAGTCGAGGACAGATTGAATTAGATTATGATGCACTTCACCAAAAGCATTCTTGGGATCGAGAAGGGTGATGACAACAGAGCGCTGCTTTATTCTCGCTTGGTTGATAATATTTGTCATTTGAGCAGTGTGTTCCAGAGTGCCAGACAGATTGGGAGTGAAACCTTTTTGAATCTGATGTTCAATAAAGTTATTAGCGGTTAGGAACGAGAACATAGCATTGCGGAGACAAGAGGTAAACACTTTTAGTGGTATAGTTTCTAGAGTAATTGGGTGGAAATTGGAGGTGTCACTTGTATTGCCTTTTTTGTGGATAAGAATAGAACACGCTTTTTTCCATTCAGCTGGTACAGATTTCGAAGACCAGACGCTACGTATCACTTCGGTTAGATAAGTGCGCAAAAATGAACAACGTTTGAAGCAAATTATTGAAAGTTGATCTAAAGGACAAGGCGATCCAGAAGCTTTCATTCTGCGAATAACATTTGTAACTTGGCGATATGTTGGGGGTTGAAGGTCAAAGTTTACGATAGGATCGGATAACTTCGGAATCCAGCTTGGAATACAAAACAGTTTGTTTGGGTTTATTGAACATAGAGTTTTCTTGAAATAGTTTACGCATTCTGACATCGGAAAGCATGGAAGTAGGCCAGTGTTCTTATTCAGGACGTTCTTAACGTAACCCCAGAAATTTCTACTAATGTAATTGTCGTGATTGAACGTTTTGTTTTGGTTTTGAGTTGTATTGATTTGACAAGCATTACGCAACTTATCACGCAATGTGCGAGCTACATATTTGATTTCGTGAGGATCAGCGTTCGATAGCTTTAGTTATTTTAGACATTTCTTTAAGGCTTTTACTGTTTGATCTTTATACTTATTCACTAGCTCTTTATCCGGCATCTTCTCAACATAACCGAAGTTATCAGCTCGCAATATTTTCCATTACATCAATTTCGTCAAATGTAGAATGAGTAGAAGTATTCGTAGTCGAGTTCTCAGTAGATTGCTGTTCAAGGTCTGTAAGCAATTCATCATTTAAACCATGTATTACACGACAACTACGTTGGTGCATTTTAAGCCCCCGCGTACCTTTACATGATTTACCACAATAGCACTTAACGTCGTTGGTGTTTTAGATTCTGACAGGAGAATGCATAACCGGCATATTTTGATTGACTGTGTTAGCAGGACGATCTTGATTTATTTTTTTCTTTACAACGCCATGAATGACGGCCCAGCGTAACGAAGTCTTTGCCACAGAACGAGCAAACTGCGCAAATTGCCAACATAGCGACAAGGCTTGAACGAATCATGATTTATATCCCAGTAAATCCAATAGTTATAATATTTTTTATTAATAAACTGTGGTTCAAGTAAGAAAATAGCGATAAAACGAACAACATGTACAGAGCGCGTATAAACAATGCTGCTCTGCTCAATGCTGATAATAATAATAATAATAATAATAGTAATAATAATAATAATAATAATAATAATAATAGTAATAATAATAATAATAATGAAAACTTTATTGAATTTTTTACGTATATATACAATTGTAAATCTCACTACTGACTTAGGTAATTTACAATTGGCTACATGAATCACAGAGTACTACATATGTACTATTTACAGTAAAAACAAGAATAAAATGGGTATATGATTATATATATTGTTATATGTAGTTATTAATTTAAATGTTTAACAATTCAGGGTTTGTCCACTCTTTGTTTCGACAGCAAAAAATATAGTACGTCGCTCTAATGGCATAAGGCGTCATCTTTTTTATGCAGTAATGTTGCTGCTTTTTATCCATTCCTATAGTGTCTAACATTTCTAAAAAGGTGAAGCATTCTTTGTCAAACACACCGAGAGAGCTCATTGATAGTTTTACAAATTTAACAGAATTAAAGTGACCCCTTTGATCTTCAATTAGATCTCTGTATTTAGCTTTTTTGCGTTCAACGTTATTATGTAGATTAGATTCAAACCCGACAGTAAGTTCAACGACATAAAGATCTTCATTTGGGGTAATTAGGAGTAAGTCCGGTCGATATAGGTCACCAGTTATAATTGACGGGCTTTTGTGGCCGGATAGGTCAGCATAAAGTTGACATGGATTTGTTGTTTGAAACGTTTCAGCGAGAAAGTTTAAAATAGAATCATGTCTCCAAGTAAAGCGCTGAAGGTACGATTGGCAGCCGGCTACCACGTGTAATAGGGTTTCAGGGCACAAATAAAAGGAACATTCGGGACTTGAAGCTAAACCCCATCTTGAAAGGTTTTTTTCGCGTAGGAAGAGAGTTATTTATGTAACGAACGGTGAAGTTGAAAATGTTCTTTGGCAGTTTTGATTGAGCGGCAGACCAAAGTGTGTTTAACTTTGAAAAGGAAAACTTTGCAACATTCGAGAAAAATGAACCTTGACAAATTAAACAGTGTTGAAGCTTATCTTCTTGTCCAGAATGAAAATCCTTGAGAACTTCCTTTGTTGAATTATATATGTCGTACTGAATATTAGTGTGATTGTTAGTTGATTTCCAGAGTTCTTTTATGGAATCATTTGGGGATGTTTTTAAGGCGTTGCGTAGGACAGTTTGACATTGGATAAATTTGACCGATGCAGGGAGGATATTCAGACCGAATTTGTTATGGGTTAGATAAATATTACTTAATGTTCCAGAAATGAGTATTTCAAACCACTTTCTGATGTAATAATAATAATAATAATAATAATAATAATAATAATAATAATAATAATAATAATAATAATAATAATAATAATGGAAACTTTAATCATTTTGTTATATACTATATATATATATATATACAATTGTAAATCTCACTAATTTAAGGTAACTTACAATTGGCTATTTGAATCGCAACTATATGAACTAATAAAAATGACAAGACAGAATACATGAAAATATGTAAATATACAAGACAATCACATATTTCAAATAGTTAACAAGTCCGGACTTTCCCATTCCTTATTTCAACGGCAGTAAATATAGTATGTACTTCGAATGGCAATAGTCATAATTTTCCCAACACAGTACGTTTGGTAGTTTTTGTCCAGACCAACATTTCCTAACATTTCTAAGAATGTAGAGCATTCTTGCGCAAGAATACCTAGGGAGCTCATGGAAAGATTTATAAAGTTTACGTCGTTAACATTTTCGTCTAGTTGTTTTACTAATTCTTTATATTTGGCTTTTTTCCGATTAACGTTGTTCTCGAGGTTTTTCTCAGCCAACAGTGAGCTCGACCACATAAAGAGAGCCATTTGATAACGATAGCAACAAATCCGTGCGATACGTATCACCAGTTATTATTTATTATTGACGGACTTTTGAATCCAGGCACATCAGCGTAGTGGGCAGAACCGTTCACAGATTGCAAGGTATTGGCAAGAAAGTTCAGGATTGAATTGTGCCTCCACGTAAATCGATCTAGATAACACTGACATCCAGCGACCACGTGCAATAATGATTCTGGGCCAAGACAAAAGAAGCATTCTGAACTTGAAGACAATCCCCATATGCTAAGGTTCTTGCGTGTCGGAAGAGAGTTATTGATATAGCGTATTGTAAAGTTATAAATGTTTTTTGGAAGTTTTGATTGAGCAGTAGACCACAGTTTGCTAAGATGCGACAAGGAGAACTTTGTTAGACTAGAGAAAAAGGATCCCTGACAAGCTAATTGATTTTGGAGTTTATCTTCATGCTCAGACCGAAAGTCTTTCTGCACTTCTTTGGTTGAGTTATAAAAGTCATATTGGATATTAGTATGAGTATTAGTAGATTTCCACAGTTCGTTGATTGATTGATTTGGAGAAAGTTTTAAAGCTTTTCGAAGAACTGTTTGGCATTGGATAAATTTCACCGATGGAGGATAAATACTTTGACCAAATTTGTGGCGAGTTAGAAAAACAGTACTTAGTGTTCCTGAGATTGGAATTTCAAGCCATTTACGGATGTATTGGTTGACTACGGAATCAATCTTTTCAATGAACCCATGTTTTAGAAAGTGTTGCGATAGTGAAATGCCACGATATTTTGGATAAAACATAACGACTGTATACGAGAAGCTTATTTCTTGGGTGGAGTGGCTTCGAGTCAATATCAGTCATTAGTTCATTAACGAGGGTGGTTAGTTCAATCTTATGGTTATCGTTCGACATGTTAAAATCAAAGTAACGTCCTAAATATTGAAATTCTTCTCCAATCTTTATTGTTGGTATCAGATTATTGTTGAGGAGTAGTTTTCGGCAAATATTGAACTGATTTTGTGATGGCTTTCTTGATGCCAAAAGTACTACATTTATCGACTCTGATAATCATATTGGACCATTGGCACCAGATGGAAAAACGATTTAAGAGATGCTGGTTTTCAGATTCTTGGCCACTGATTACGGCTGCTTCATCAGCGAATTGGAACCAGTGGATAAGATTTAATAGCTTGAAGGAGAAGCCAAACTGACGGTACTTTTCAGCTTTGATATGTTCGACAAAAGTATTGAAGCACATATTGAAGAGAAGAGGACTGAGGCAATCTCCTCGCAATACACCACGGCCAACAGATATAAAAGGGGTGCGGGATTCGGAGGTAATTATTGAGGTCTGGAACTCAGTGTATAAACTTTTAATAACGAAATTTATGTGTTCTGGGATGTGGTGGTAGTCGAGTACTGATTGGATGAGATTATGATGGAATTCGCCGAAAGCATTCTTCAGATCAGGTAAGGTGATGACAACAGCACGTTGTCTGATCCGGGCTTTGTTGACGATGTCAGCCATTTGCGCAGTGTGTTCTAATAATAATAATAATAATAATAATAATAATAATAATAATAATAATAATAATGAAAACTTTATTAATAGAACATTTATAGATATATACAATTGTAAATCTCACTTCTTGAGGTAACCTACAATTGACTACTTGAATCACTTATACGTGCATGGTTATAATTTTATATACAAAAATTGTTACTTATTTATAGAAATAGTTACTTTAAATGTTCATTAGTTCAGGATTTGTCCATTTTTTATTTTACAGCAAAATATGTAGTACGTTGATCGGATGGCAATAGATATCATTTTTCTGATACAATATTGTTGGTGTTGATTATCCAGTCCTAACTCATTTAGCATTTTTACGAATGTATGGCATTCTTTGTCAAACACCCCTAGCGAACTGACTGAAAGATTTATAAATTTAACAGATGTAAAGTTTTGATCTAGTTCTCTAATTAGGTTCTTATATTTAGCTTTCTTGCGGTTAACTTTGTTTGTGAGGTTTGATTCAAAGCCTACGGTAAGTTCAACAACGTAGAGGTGTTTGTCTGAAGTGGAGACAAGTAAATCAGGACGATATTCATCACCCGTAATAATCGAGGGGCTTTCAAATCCAGGAAGATCAACAAGTAATTTGCATTCGTTTAAACTTTGAAAGGTTTTTGCAAGAAACTTTAGTATGCAATCGTGTCTCCAAGTAAATCGTTCCAAGTAATGTTGACAACCGGCAACAACGTGCAGAAGTGATTCAGGGTGTAAGCAGAACGAGCAGTCAGAACTTGATGAAATTCCCCATCTACTGAGGTTCTTTCGGATAGGAAGGGTATTATTCATATAGCGAATTGTAAAGTTGAAAATGTTCTTTGGTAGCTTTGATTGCGATACCGGCCAGATTGCGTTAAGTTGTGATAGGGAGAATTTAGAAACATTTTCGAAAAAGGAACCTTGACATTTCAAACGGTCCCTAAGTTTATTTTCTTGTTGAGAATGGAAAGTTTTTAAAACTTCTTTAGTTCAATTGTAGCTATCGTATTGAATGTTAGTATGATTATTAGTTGACTTCCACAGTTCGTTAATTGAATCGTTTGGAGATGTTTTTAGGGCATTGCGTAGAACTGTTTGACACTGAATGAACTTGACGGATGCAGGGATGATATTTAGACCAAACTTATTACGGGTTAGGAAGATGTTACTTAATGTTCCAGATATAGGTACTTCCAGCCATTTTCGGACGTACTTGTTCACCGGAGAATCGATATTTTCGACTACCCAAGTTTTAGATATCGTAGCAACAGTAAAATGCCAGGATAGTTTCGACAAAACATAACGACTGTAAAGTAAAATTTTGTTTTTTGGTGAAGAGGTTTAAGATCTATTTCGGACATTAGTTCATCAATGAGGGAGATCAGTTTAGATTTATGTTTTTCATTAGTCATGCTAAAGTCGAAGTGTCGTCCCAAATACTCAAATGATTCTCCAGTCTTAATCGTTGGTATGAGATCCTTATTGATCAAAAGCTTCGGCATGTACTGGGCAGATGTTGATAAAACTTTTTTGATGCCAAATGTGCTACATTATCAACTCTAACAACCGTGTTGGACCATTGGCACCAGATAGAGAATCGATTAAGGAGATGTTGATTTTCCGACTCCTGACCAGTAATAACCGCAGCATCATCGGCAAACTGAAACCAGTTGATTGGATTAAGGAGTTGGAGGGAGAAACCGAACTGGCGGTACTTTTCAGCTTTGATATGTTGAATATATGTGTTGAAACACATATTAAATAGTAGAGGACTAAGACAGTCACCTTGCAAAACACCACGGCCAACAGGTATAAAATGGGTACGGAACTCAGAAGTAATTACGGAAGTTTTAAAATCAGTGTATAAGCTTTTTATTAAATTATTCATTTGATTAGGGATGTGATGATAGCCAAGGACAGATTGGATTAAGTTATGATGAACTTCTCCAAAAGCGTTTTTGAGGTCAAGTAGTGTGATAACAAGTGAACGTTGTTTTATCCGAGCTTTGTTGATTATATTAGCCATTTGCGCAGTATGTTCCATAGTACCAGACAGATTCGGGGTGAAGCCTTTTTGTATGTTATGTTCTATAAAGTTATTGGCGGTGAGAAAGGAGTACATTGCGTTACGTAGACATGATGTAAATACTTTAAGCGGTATAGATTCGACTGTGATCGGTCGGAAATTTGAGGGTATACTCGTGTTGCATTTCTTATGAATAAGTATAGTGCAAGCTTTTTTCCATTCACTCGGGATAGATCCTGAAAGCCAGGCGGCGCGTATTAGTTCAGTTAAATAAGTTCTTAGGTAAGGACATCGCTTAAAGCATATAATTGATATTTGATCGAGAGGACAAGGAGAACCAGATGCTTCCATTTTACGAATAACAGCAGTAACTTGTTGGTAAGAAGGCGGGTCAAGGTCAAATTGCACTTGTGGATCAGATAACCTAGGAATCCAGCTAGGAATATGAAACAGTTTGCCAGGGTGAACTGCAGCCAAGGTTTTAGTAAAATAAACCGCACATTCTGCCATGCTGAAGTTTGAAACCGCACATTCTGTCATCATAAATTACAACGGTTTACGCTGACGCGCTCAGATTGCTGACGCAAGCATTTAAAAGATTGTGTTTACTTGCGCGCGCGCGTTTGAAATTAGAAGCTTTCTAACTGTTCCTATGCTTACATTTGCTAAACAATTCAGATCTTATATTCAATCTTTATTTTTGTCCGATAACATAATCATTCTTTTTTCCTCGGTGCACAGATAACAAACTTTCATTCCTGCATGACAAACGGCTGGAACTTGCTTCATGACCGACGATTTTATTCGGAATGATTTGTTCTGCGACTTAAGACCCCAAGCATATTTCGAAAGTTCCGTCTCTGTCGAATAGCGCTAATTGTTCAATGATTTCAAATGATTGCTATATCTTAGCTTGAAAGGACCCGCCGTCATTCCTATATAATTCTTGACCACTTTCCCATTGTCGCTTGTAATCTGGGCTTTATACACAACGTACGCTTCTCACGAGACAATTGCCGTTCAGTGGACATTTACTTTTAATTCTGCAGTTACACGATTTCGATGGAATTTGGGAGGGATTCTGATTCTTAAGAACACGCCGGTTGTGGTTTGAAATTGATGCTTTAATATTGTTCATGCCTGAATAACTGACTTTGACAGAGTTTCGGTGGAAAATTTTATGTAGGATCGATGATTTGGGGAAATGCTTGTCTATTAAACGAGGGAAATTTTCTGCAACTTTCGTCTTCACGTTCTTGCTGTAGGGCGGATTGTACCAAATAATGTTTCTTGATCGGGTTCGTTTCTTGGGCTTACTATTATTTGTTTCATTGTCGTATCTTAGGTTGGTATTGAAATTGCTTTTATTATTATTATTATTATTTAAGCTTATTTATTCACGGTAGCCTTTCAGAAGCCTGTTTTTCAAAGGGCCGTGCACACTTACTATAAAATATTATAAGAATATTAAAATTATTAACTAAAAAAAAACAAAAAATAAACAATCATGCATAATATACTCTATTTACATCGGCAAGGCATAATGCTTTGATATGGTTTGGCAGGATGACCTCCCACTCAAAAACACAAGCCATCTATTAATCTTTTAAAAGAACAGATGGAAGTTTCAGGTATTTCCATAATTGGAAGTTTTTCCATTAAACTTTGGTTCCATGAAACTGCTCCTCTATAGGAGAAGCTTCGTTTTAAAAAATTCGTCTTAGGTTTTGGTAGGTAAAGCTTTTGATGATTATTTCGTAGATGGTAGGTTTGGTTAACAGAGACATGAAACATCTGTGTTAAGTATTCTGGAGCCATATCCCTAAGTGCTTTAAATGTCATCAATAATTCCCTCTTTTTTAGTATTGATTGTATTTTTGTCCATTTGAGCATTTTGTCCATTTGAGAATTTGCTTCAGTGCATCTTCGTATACGAAGAGGTAAAGACTTTTAAGAGTATAGTTTCTAGAGTAATTGGGCGGAAATTGGAGGGGTCACTTGTATTGCCTTTTTTGTGGATAAGAATAGAACACGCTTTTTTCCATTCAGCTGGTACAGATTTCGACGACCAGACGCTACGTATCACTTTTTTTTTTTTATTTAAACATATTTTATTACAGACATTTTCTCCAAGAGCATAGCTCATCAAGGGAGATTATGTCGGATTATTTACAAACTTTAGGTTACTCACATCAAGACAAAGAGGATTACATAGAAAAAAAGATTACATCAAAACAAATCGAATAATCATAGTGTGGAAGAACTTCTGGTATTCATTCTCAAGCTTTCCATGAAACATATTATTATAAGAAATTTATATGGAAGAATTTACCACACCAATGTTTTACAAACCAATGTTTTACAAAACAAGTTTCAATAAAAACAAAAAAAATAAATAAAAAAAAAGTTACTCCGCCTGAAACCGTTTTGTATTTAAAATAAATAATTGGACATTTTGCATTAATTTTACATTATCTTCATGTCCAAGATTTTCCGAACCATGCAAAAGTATTTCAATTTTCCGATTCTCTGATAAATTCATCCACATAGGATGGAGCAGCCGCGCAGGAAGTGAGAGCAATTGTTCACGTTGGGCAGCAAATCGAGAACAATATAAAAAGTAATGTTTGACAGTTTCCATTTCACTCCATCGACATACACAAAAGGGGGAATTTGCACAATTAATTCTATATAGGTGAAAATTAAGCGCACAGTGACCAAGCCTGAGCCTGGTATGGAGTATTGAGCTATATCTACTTAGTGATGCATTGTATTTTACGTTATATTTTTGTCCACAATACATATTACATAAGGTAACTTTAAAGGAAGATAGCGTCTCTATATTTCGTAAATCTGGATCAAGATCATTCCAGGCAGTTATTGTCGATGGAAAGAAAGATTTTTTAAATCGTTCAGTTCTCACAGGTATATTAGTTAAATTATCGTTAGATCTTAGAAAGTAACTGGATCTTTGGTTTACATATGGAGGCAAAAGATCACAAAGGTAGGATGGTGCAGTGTGGGTAACAATTTTATAAAAAAAGGATAGCTTATGAATATGTCTCCTAGTTTTCAAATCCTCCCAACATAGTTCATCCAATAGACGATTTCTATTTGTTCCCCTTATTGCACCAGTAACAATGCGAGCTGATTCGTACTGAACTGCTTCTAAAAGATTTGCTTCCTCTATACTACATCCGTCCCATATTACATCTGCATATTCCATTAAGGGTCTAATTAGACTTTTATATAAGCATATCAGTGTTGACCTTTTAAGCTTATATTTAACCCTTTTTAATGCGTTCATTCTTTTACTAGCTTTTTGATGTATGCTTAGAATATGTTTTGACCAAGAGAAATTTGACGTAAATGTTATACCTAAATGTGAATGAGAATCAACTTCGCGTAATGCAGTGCCATTTAAGTATAAGATTGGCTGAGGAAGTCGGTTATGTTTCGTTGAAAATGTAATGCTTTCGCACTTAGTAGGATTCAATTCCATCAACCATTCCATACACCATTGGTTAATGCTATTGAGATCCTCGTTTAGTCTAGAATCAAAAGATGATAAATTATCAACAATTTCAAGTAAAGATGTGTCAGTTAGATAAGTGCGCAAAAATGGAAAACGTTTGACGCAAATGATTGAAAGTTGATGTAGAGGACAAGGCGATACAGAAGCTTTCATTCTGCGAATAATGTTTGTAACTTGGCGATATGTTGGGGGTTGAAGGTCAAAGTTTACGATAGGATCGGATAACTTCGGAATCCAGCTTGGAATATGAAACAGTTTGTTTGGGTTAATTGAACATAGAGTTTTCTTGAAATAGTTTAGGCATTCTGGCATTGGGAAGCATGGAAGTAAGCAAGTGTCCTTATTCTGGATGTTCTTAACGTAACCCCAGAAATTTCTACTAATGTAATTGTCGTGATTGAACGTTTTGTTTTGGTTTTGAGTTGTATTGATTTGACAAGCATTACGCAACTTATCCCGCAATGTGCGAGCTACATATTTGATTTCGTGAGGATCAGCATTCGATAGCTGTAGTTGTTTAATAATAATAATAATAATAATAATAATAATAATAACAATAATAATAATAATAATAATAATAATAATAATGAAAACTTTATTAAATGGATATTTAGCTTATATATACAATTGCAAATCTCACTTATATCAGGTAATTTACAACTGGCTACTTAAATCACTGATTATATATGCAAAAATTATACTATTAAGATAAAAAAATGACAGTACAACGTTTAAACACTTAACAGTTCCGGATTCATCCATTCCTTGTTTCGACAACAAAATATATAATACTTTGTTCGGATTGCAATCGTCGTCATTCTTCTAATACAGTAATTCTGATGTTGCTTTTGAAAACCAAAATCATTAACCATTTCTATGAAAGTAGAACATTCTTTACTGAAAACACCAAGAGAACTAATCGAAAGATTTACAAATTTTACTGAGTTGAAATGTTCATTTTGTTCCCTAATTAATTCTTTATATTTTGATTTTTTACGCTCAACGTTTCTTTGAAGATTTGATTCGAAGCCAACTGTAAGTTCAACAATATAGAGTCTTCCGGTTGAGGTTGAAAGAAGCAAATCTGGACGGTAGGTGTCACCAGTGATGATTGATGGACTTTTGTACCCTGGGAGATCCACGTAAAGATGTGAGCCGCTTACGGTCTGCAGGCTTGTTGCGAGAAAGTTTAGAACGGAGTCATGTCTCCACGTGAATCCTTCTAATAATAGTAATAATAATAATAATAATAATAATAATAATAATAATAATAATAATAATAATAATAATAATAATAATAATGGAAACTTTATTAAATGCTTTTCTTTACATACATATACAATCGTAAATCTCTCTCATAAAGGTAACTTACGGTTGGCTATTTGAATCACAATTATACTAAACTAAAATAACAGAACAAAGTGCATGCAATATATATATATATATATATATATATATACATTGAGATAAGTCAAATTGTTAGTAAATCCGGATTTTCCCATTCCTTATTTCGGCAACAAAAAATGTAATATGTAGTTCTAATAGCAATAGTCATCATTTTCCTAACGCAGTACATTTGGTGGTTTTTGTCAAGACCAATACTATCTAACATGTCTAAAAATGTATAACATTCTTCTGCAAAAATACCTAAAGAGCTGATGGAGAGATTTATAAATTTAACTTGGTTAAAATTTTTACCTAGCTGTCTCAATAATTCTCTATATTTATCCTTCTTCCGTTTTACATTGTTTTTGAGGTTTGTCTCATAACCAGTGGTAAGTTCAACCACATATAAGGAACCATTTGAGCACGATAATAACAAATCTGGGCGATACGTATCACCAGTAAGTATTGAAGGGCTTTTGAATCCATTTAGGTCGGCGTAGAGAGTAGAACCGTCAACAGTTTCTAACTGATGAGCAAGAAGGTTCAGGACTGAATTGTGTCTCCACGTAAATCGGTCGAGATAAAACTGACATCCAGCTACTATGTGTAGTAATGTTTCAGGGCTAAGACAAAAAGAACAGTCTGAATTTGAAGATAT